>JZKD02S0016139.1:207017-226983 GCA_000966675.3 Picea glauca
GTGGTTGAAGGGAAAGACAAAGATGTGGGATGTGTTTTCTGATGATAAGGGTTTGAACAACAGTGTTGAGTTGGCATTAGCCAACTTGGATCTTAATGAATTAGTGCTAGATCCGTGATGCCAACCTAGTGCTGTGCTTTCAGCTTAATTGCTGTGTTGAGATTCCAGCTTAATTGCTGTGTTGAGATTCCAACTTAATTGTTGTGTTGTGCTTCCAGTTTAATTGCTGTGTTGAGATTCCAGCTTAATTCCTGTGTTGAGATTCCAGCTTAATTGATGTGTTGTGATTCTGAATTAATTGTTGTGTTGTGATTCCAACTTAATTCCTCGTGCTGTGATGATGTGGCCAGCCTCGTGCTGTGATGATGATGTATTAGTTTTATACTAATCCATATTGATGCAGATGATGATTTCATTCCATTGTGAA
Organism: Picea glauca; assembly: GCA_000966675.3. NCBI lineage: Eukaryota > Viridiplantae > Streptophyta > Pinopsida > Pinales > Pinaceae > Picea > Picea glauca. The sequence goes on from JZKD02S0016139.1 coordinate 207,445, forward strand.
TGACGATGTTGCTGATAAGAAAAAACTTCCGATGATTTATAGATACGCCAGTCGGTGTTCTAAGATGCTGTTGACGATGCTGCCCTCTTTCTCGCCTGATGCTGTTGTAGAATACCCTTCTAATTAACGAGGAGTGTTGAAATAATGTAACTGCAAAGAGTATTCTATTTATTATTGTTGTATTATTCATTAGATCAATGCCCTTTTGCGGATTGATCATGTCGGGTATTGTAAATGACCAAATCGCCTTTTGCGGATTGGTCAAACCCTAATTGTAATAAGCAGAATAAGAAGTCAGTCCCATAATATAATAAAGGTGGTTATAACCACCCAGAACAAGAAGTCGGCCCTGCCAGTGAAAAGACACCTCCGTCCACACGTGCCAGATTGTATAAATAAAGAGACTAGCGCCTCATTTGGACACACACTCACTTGTTCATCAGACCACAGGTTTGGAGCTGAAGTTGGAGAAGAAGAAGAGGGAGAGAGAGGCGCACTTCTCGGAGAGGACTTTCTGTATTTGTTTGAGTTATCTCTTGGCATTGTATTGGCTATCTATATTAAGGAAGTTTTGCTGGGCTTTCTCCCCCATGAGGGTTTCCCAGGATAAATGATGTGTCTCTTATTATTGTGTATTTCTCAGTGATCCTATCTATGCTATTATCATCTAGTGAATAGCAAAGAAACTTAATAATAGCTTAAACCTTAACAAAAACCAGCAAAGGAGAGACTTTATTATGGGCTTCAGAGGAATATTACAACAACAAAAGTATTCAGAAAAATCTTATAGCAAGTCTGCCCTCTCTATAAGCTGTACGGCCTAGCCAAACTCAGCTGTATGACCCAACAAATTTTGGCTTCTAACTTTTGCTGTACGGCTCAACAATTTTTTCCTCTAATTCTGCTGTATGTCTTGCTGAATTCCCCCTCTGTTGGCTGCTGTACAGCCTGGAAATTTCGGCTCTTCTTGGCTGCTTTATAGCCTGCTCAGATTGGCCTCTTTTCTTGCTGAAAGTATGACCTGGTATGGCCTAGTACACACCAGTAGGTATGGCCTCTTTGTTGCTAAAAACTCGGCCTCTGCAAGCTGACTAGGATGCCCAAAAATCGCCCCTCTGCTAGCTGCTTAACTCAGTCAGCTTGTTTCCCTCTTCCTCATCCCTATGTGCCCTCCTCCTCAGCTCTCTTACTGAATGTGTGTCCCTCTCACCCTCACCCTCACCCCCTCAATTTATCTTTCTTTTAACCTCCTTTCTACCTTGAGATGTGTGCCCAACAAAGCCTTCAATGGCTTAGATTGAGACGTCCCTCTTTGGCTGGACCCCACTCAGCACTAAGGCCATGCGCCCCACTAGACAGGGTCCTACAAAGCACTCAAACAATGCGCCACTCTTCCTGGGTCCCACACATCACTCAAAACATAAATTATTACTGAATTCCTAAGTTAGACTTGGGGAAAAATAAATATGGCTGATCTGGGTAGTTTAATGTGTCCATCAACATGCCTAGGACACTTAGGCCCATGTTGAGACACCTTCTGAGCTATAAAAACTAACACTCCCTCTTAGCGAGGAAGGTGTCTCCACCTGGATCAATTTCTGACTCCATCAAATTTTCTATTGCTGCTGTAGTTGCTCCCTCTGAACTGGAAGACCCTCCTTCTACCTCTGTTGCACTTTGATATGATAACCTGTTCTCCTCATCCATCAATGTCATGTCATACCAGCTGATAGACTTGGTAGTCTTGGATGAAGTCACTTGTCCACTAGACTCAACCTCAGACACTGATCTATGATCCAAGATTCCTTTAGACTCGACTACAGGCTATCCCAACACCCTGTACATCTTACCCTTCCCGATGCCAAGCCTCACTGCTGCATCCAAGGTCGCTCCCTCTGAATATAGAAACACTTGTTCCCTCTGGAACACCACACTATATCCCTCATCCTTCAGCTCTAGAACAAACAACACCTCGACCACCTCCAGAGAACCTCCTGACTCTAGTTGGAATCTGACACATCCAACCCCCTTCACTGCATGCATGGTGCTAGCCCCACCTCTCACATGCAAGTTTGAGCCTGTCTCCGAAACACTAAGAAACACCGACCTCATTTCCGTCATATGACAAGATGATCCATTGTCCACGATCCATGCCCCATTGTCCTCACACTCTGCAAAACTACTGCTCGAAAGAAAAGAGACTAGAGAAAATTCCTCCTCAAATTTCTCAGCAAAATCATCAATCTTAGTTGATGCTGATGTTGCTACCTGCGCCTCCTTCTTCTTCTTCTTGTTGGAACACTGGCTTGCATAATGGCCAGTCCTGTTACATGCAAAGCATTTCACTTTGCTCATGTCCTTGGAACCTCCTCCACTGCTCTTCTTCGCATGAAGAGAAACATTATCCTCTTCTTCACTCTTTGGCTGGCTAGCCTATGAGGAATCAACTCGCAACTCCTCCTGGGTGAAGTCATCCCATAACCTCTCCCAATCAGGGATTTTCTCTCGAGCCACCACTCCTTGGACAAACACTGCCCATTGCTTGGTGAAGCCATTCAAGGTTGTCCTCAACAACTCGGTCTCATCCATGGCCTCTCCAACAACTTCCAGTTCATGTTTGATTTGAGTGAACTTGGTGAGGTATGTAACCACTGACCCTCCCTTGGCCATCTTTGTGCTTCTCAGCTTCTCTCCGAGCAACATCTTCCTCCTTTGGTTATCAGACTAGTACAATTTCACTAGGGCCTCCCACATATCCTTTAGCTGTTTTCTTGCCAGATAGATGGGGAATAATGTGGTCTTTTACTCCATCAACAATTATCCTTCTTGTCTTGACATCCTTCTTGAGATGGGCTTGTTGTTGTGCTGGATCAAGTGGAAGTACTGCTTTCCTTTCAACAAATTCCCACAATCCATTTTCCTCCAACAACAAACCCATTCGCTCCCTCCATGGACTGAAGTTTGAGGTGCCCTCCAGCCTGTCTTCGAACTTGAAGTCTGAGTTGGCCATTTAAGTCAGTCGCTCTAGTTCACACACTCTTTCTGATAACTTGTTCCTTTCTGATTTACACCCTTGTCTGCACAACAAATGACTTGGCTCCTTCTGTATTCAGAGAATGAGCTCTGATACCATGTTAAATTCCTATAACTCAGCAACATAAATTATCGCCAATAATTTACTAAACCCATAAATTTAGCAAGCTGATATAAACTTAAGAAATTATGCATATAACCTACAATTGAGTTATTTAACCAATATAGACAGCAGAAGCACATTCAGACACCAAGCACAAAAATTAGACAACACCAGAAATACCTTGGAAACCCAGTGTGGGGAAAACCAACAAAGGAGGCGCTTTATTATGGGCTTAAGAGGAATATTACAACAACAAAAATATTCAGAAAACTCTTACAACAAGTCTTCCCTCTCTATCAGTTGTATGGCCCAACCAAACTCAACTGTACGACCCAACAAATTTTGGCTTCTAACTTCTGTTGTACGGCCCAACAATTTTATTCTCTAATTCTGTTGTACGGCCCAACAATTTTATTCTCTAATTTTGATGTACGATCTGCTGAATTTCCCTTTCGTTGGTTGTTGTACGATCTGAGAATTTCGACCCTTCTTGGATGCTGAATGGCTTGCTCAGATTGACCTCTTTTGTTGCTAAAAGTATGGTCTCTCTGCTGCTAAAAAGTCGGGCTATGCAAGTTGACCAAGATGCCCAGAAATTGCCCCTCTGCTAGCTGCTTAACTCACTCAGCCAGTTGCCCTCTTCCTCAGCCTTATGCACCCTCCTCCTCAACTCTCTTGCTGAATGTGTATCCCTCTCACTCTCAACCCCTCAATTTATCTTTCTTTTAGCCTCCTTTTGCCTTGAGATGTGTGCCCAACAATGCCTTCAATGACTTAGATTGAGGTGCCCCTCCTTGGTTGGACCCCACTCAACACTAAGGCCATGCACGCCACTAGATAGGGTCCCACAAAGAAATCAAACAATGCACCCCTCTTCTTGGGCCCCACACATCACTCAACAATTTTTTTAACTGAATTGCTAAGTTAGACTTAGGCAAAAATAAATAAGGCTGATCTGGGTAGTTTAATGTGTCCATCAACATGCCTAGGACACTTAGGCCCACGATGAGACACCTTTTGAGCTATAAAAACTAACAGATCCAAGGACATCTATTATCATGCCCTTGTCTTTGTAGTGTCATGGTAGCAATTATGATGGTGGTACATGTAACGTTATATTATTGAGTATGGATGCTATACATGTGGCGGTTTGATATTATTACGTGCATATTTCATCATCACAAGGCATAAAAGGTCATGCTCTAGGATGATGTATTAAGTCATATGTAGGATATGATGTGATCATAGGGGTGTCCATGTTGGTCACAAGGTGAGATAGTGAAAATGATACACATTTGATCATCTGTTGTGGTTATTTCTATTGTGATTAATGAAACCCTGTCTTGGGTTATTTATTACTATTGATTATATTTTATATGTGTTTGTTGCATGTTAGAGAAATTGTAAACCCAACTATGCAAATGGAGGGTTTATGCCTTGTATGCCTAACCCTAATTTTCATCTTTGTGGGTTGAGAGCCTTTGAGGCAATAAGGTGTGTGATGGTGGTACATGCCACATTTTCTTATTGAGTATTTGATATTATTACATACATATTCCATCATCACAAGCCATTAAGAGTTATGCTGATGTTGATGTATTAAATTATATGTAGGATATGATGTGATCATGGTGGTGGAGTCCATGCTGGTCACAAGGTGAGATAGTGAGTGAAAATGATACACATTGTATCACTTGTGTGATTATTTCTATTGTGATTAGTGAAGCCTTTGTCTAGGCTTATTTATTACTATTGATTATATTTTATACATGGGTTTGTCCCTTGTATGCACACCCCTAGTTTTCATCCTTGTATGTTGAGAGCCTTTGAGGAACTAAGGTGATACTCCTTATTTTTCGTTATGTAAGAAAATGGTGGAGTGACATACAAGCAACCTTAGTGTGTGGGACAAGCAATATAACCAGGGCACACATGCAATTGGATGAGGGCGTTGACTAAAGGTAGACAATATTGAACTTAAACATCACATAATCGTAGTTGCTTATGAGGGCATGCATAGGTTGTGTGGAATATCAAGACTAAGATATTGATAGTTTCATATTAAAAGAAACCAAACTAGACCTGTTATCACAGGATTTGTACTTGTGCAAAGCCTTCTACAAGATCCCAATCTTGTGTAACAATTGGAAGAATCTACAACTGTCACCTAAGCAGATACTTCCCTCGTTTTAGTGAAGGAAAGAAGTCCAACACAAGGGAGGCTTCCCTAGTGACTTCAAGGGATCAAATAGCAAGATTAGCCAAGCCTACAACCCCCTATCTTGGTCACTTAGATGGCTAAGCTAGGTCTAGGAAAGGTGAAGGGACAAGTTAGTTTGAACGAGGTAATTGGGCAAGCTGTACGAGACAATAAATTCTTCAATGCATAAAATCAACAGTTACCAAGTTATAGAGCATATCAATCACCTTTAGACATTAGATAACAAATAAAACCTATTGCTGTTGTAAAATTGCAGCAGTAAACCAGTCTATATCAGCAAATAGTATTTTATAACAACAATGAGAAGAACAACCCAGAAAATTAGCAATTGACTCTTAGAATTTAAGCATGCAACAAGGGGAACAATATCCAATTGCTAGGCAATAATTCTGAGTGGTTTTAGCCACAATATTAAGTAATTATCAGCGATAAATTGCAGCCCTAATGGCTGTAGCATACATTTTATGACAGCAACAAGTTATCCAATGAAAATGCCAAGCATTGAGGCATAATTAACAAGCCAGTGGTGTCATAAAGCTAATTTAAGTGAAGGTTTAAGAGTTTTTGAGAGTATAGCATCACAGTAAGACTAGTGCCATCTACTTCTTTGGGCAATGGAGTCAAGCAACACTTTGAAAGATCAATTAGATGTTCAAGAAGAATGGAGTCTTTAACCCTAAGGTGCAACCCCTCTTGGACCATAGGATCAAAACCCACAAGAAAACAATACCTAGGATGCATCCCCTCTTGGATCCTAGGTGTTGTTGTCTTTCTTCTAGAATGTCTAGTTCAAGGATCAAATGGACTAAAATCAAAACCCCAAGGTCAAACCCCTCTTGGACCATAGGTATTTGAATCTAACTAGAGACTAGGTCTCTAAATGCTTTGACACACTTGGACAAATAAAAGGATAAAAGGAAAAAAGCCCTTATGTTTTCTTCCTAGGATTTCACTAGAACAAAGTAACATGCAACAAGATAGCAATCATCACATACTATGAACAAGAATATCAATTTGAAGAAGATCACTTACCTATCCAAGTTGCTATGCGAAGAGCAACCCTAGTTTTTCAACATTTATCCATCCAAAATGAAAGCATCCAAAAGAAAATTCCTCCTCCAAAAGTGCTCACTAGATTCCAAGAGACCATGAAAGGTAGAGTGAAACTTTTCTAGAGCTCTCTCTCACAAGTGTGAGGAGATTTCATGATGAAAAAATGATTTGAGTGCTCCCTCTATTTATATGAGGTAACCAAGCACTATTTGTCCACATAATTTGAGTAAAACAACAATAATACATGCTAAAAGTGGGGCCGACCCCTCAAAACAACCTCTACGATGATAAATCATGCAAATAAGCCATGATAAGGCCACATGTGTGGTGACGTCAAACCTCCCAAGGGTGAAGGAGGGTCTCCCAAGGCTATGTGTCATCATCCAAGGTGCAAGCAAGGTGGAAGAATGCCATGTCACATCAAATCATCATGTGGTGTCCACGTGGCAAGCAAACCCCATCATGTCCATCAAACACTGGCACATGACGCTATCATCAAAAGCCCAATGTCCAAGGTGTAGAAGGCAACGTCCAAGGTGGAGAGAGGATACATCTCATCTCTGCATGCTGTCCAAGCCAAACCAAGTGCAACATCCTCCATCAAGTGGCTGGATAAGGTGTGGGTACATTGTCCAAAGTATGGGCTTCTTGCCCATATGTGTGCCATCATGACCATATCTATCAAATCCAAGCCCATCTTTCCATCGTCCAAGGTCTTGAAGATGTGAGAGCTCTTGTCTGAGTATGTCAAGCCATCAAATGACTCAACGTTCTACATCACACGTACCATATCCTGCAATAAAGGTATAACGTCCTGGGTGAAAGCATGGGATGTCCTTTGAAGAGCCATGTCAGATGCACCCAAATCAAATCAAAGTTGTGGAATCAAGTAGAACCAATGTTCACAAGGTATAATAGTCCTTAGATCATACAAAGTAAGTTGTTACTTAACATAGAATCCACATAAACAATTCACTATTCACATCAAGTATCCCCTTCAAACTTCACATTAGCTCAAGACTTTATGTAAGTTGGCAAGTTTGAGTATGGGAGGACCATCATCAGACCCTATTAGTGTGACAACCAAAACAAGAAAGAAAAGACCCAAGTAGAGGGATATGTCCCAGGGGAACTAGGAAAGAAAAGAACCCTTCAGGAGTAAGTGTGATAGTGAAATGTGCTAGGCTTACTTCATGGCTTATGGAATCATTTGGTCCATTTCTATGAGTGCATTTGTAGAGGGTGCGCTTTCTCTTGAGTTACCTCTTTCTAGGTGCTACGTTTTTCCAATCCCTTTATTTTCCTTTGTGTTGTCCTTTTATTAATTTGCAAGCCCCCTTTATAAGGTTTCAAGCATTAGTATTCATTGCTTTGGGACTAGGGTGAATGCAGAAGGAGTAGATCTCAAGCATGGACTGGATTTTTAAAATTCCTTGCCATCCCATTTCTTTCTAGCTTTCATAATATTCTTTCTTTATCATTTTTTACTAGCAGTTGCAATCAACCTCCAGGCCTTTAGCTCCTCTTCTCATGAGAGAATGAACCATGACCCATTACCGAACTTTAGTACACTATGACAGGATCCAGGATTGTAAGTGTTAAGTATGGCAGGGAAACAGAACGTTACCCTTGTGAGGGCCCCTCGTTAATACCCCCTTTCCTTGGGGGAGATGACACGGGACTATAGTACAAATGACGACCACCAAGGTGAAACAAGGAAACAAACATAACTTTTTGAGCCTATGATTCATTATCCAACTTCAACCAATGATCCTCATTCACATGCCTAGTATATTAAGCACAACACTCTATATGAAAGAAAGACTAATGTACCTCATGATGTCGTTGGCTTACCATCTCCCAAAGACTGTGTTGATTGGATGTGATGAGCTTTGTTTATGAAAAGTGAAAGAGGCATCTGAGAGGGGTTGCTGGGATGGTATGAGTGGACATGCTGATCATCGTGATAGTCGAGATCACTGTCTTCATTGTGGGCCATGAGACATGATCTCCTATAGTTACCCCTAGGAACGTGGGGGTAACAAGACCCAATTCAACTTCAAAAATGAGGAACTTGAGACACCACAAAGATAGAAATACTTAGGGTTAGAGTTCAATGAGAGGCTAAATTGGAATGTGTGCACAAGTTAGAGACTTCAAGGTAGATGAAAGGCCATCTTTTTACTCCAAAACAGGTACATGGAAGCAAAGGTATGGGATTGAGGCATGTTATGCTCTCTTTCCGAAGCAATCATACCATTGGTACTTCTATATGGGTGTGAGGTACAGGGAATAAGCACATCTAGAAATTGATGGAATTGAATTGAAAGTGTAGAAACACTTGATAACATGCTTCCTTAGAATAATTGTATGCATTCCATATGAGATAGTTTTGGCAAAAGCAGGTCTATATGCAATAGAAGTTAAGGCAATAAGGAAGCTACCATTATACAAACAAAGAGTGGCCTCCATGGACATCAAAAGAGTACCCATCAAGATTCACTAAGAAGACTTAAAAATGAGGAAAGACACAAGGGACTTGCAATGTAAGAAGTGGCTCAACACTTGGGACATAATTGAAGAACGTTGCTTGATATATATGAAGGAGCCGAAATCCATATACAAGATTGAGATGTGAAACAAGGAGTTTGGAAGAACCCCAAGAAAAATGGGAAAGGAGGTCTTTCCAAGTGTGCTGAAAGGGGGTGGTGAAGACCAAGGAACATTTCTTATGGCATGTAAAGCATAATTACATTAGGAAAGGGTCCAAATTAGAAAATAGTTGTTGGTTGACATTTGGAGAGTCCCAAGAAGAGGACATGGCCAAGAGAGCCTCAAGGATGATGTGCCTCATAAACAAGTTACTGAAAACAAATCCATTTGGCCTAAGAGTCCTACGTATCAAGAGAAGATGGTCAAATCCATATATGTAGTCCAAAACCTCTTTGTACCACATTATGGAGGTTACCTCCTACCTTTTCCTTTTGTATCTTGGAATGTTGCATTTAATGTAAGCCTTTTCATCCCATAGGCCAATTGGCCTTGTGGATGTTTTAATAAAATTAGAACTCAAATTCTTCTTTATGGTTGTGTTTCAAGTGTAGAAGACATCTATGTAACAATGTGTTTTTCAACCAAGAAAAATCATTGAAGAAGTGATAGTCATAGACATCGATTTACAAGCTAAACTACTAAAGCAATGTTATCAATAGCGAATGGTGGCCATAGTCTTCATTAATTGATAGTTCTTTACCATGGTAATGATAGAGATTGTGGTGTACCTTGTGGTATTCAAGGATGCCATAGGCATTCTTAAGGAAAGGGACATATTTTAATTGCATATTTTGTTTTCAAGAACATATAGGCTGAGTTTTTGTGCTTTAATGGCTAGTTTGTCTAACATAATGTTAGAGGGTAGCCATAATTTTTTTGAGGAAAATTATAGTACCTAGAAACAACACATGTTAGCCATCGTTGAATACAAGCATTTGGAGTAGCCTATGTTAGACTAGGAAACATGACCAACAATAATTGTAAACAATAAACCAAGTTCAATGATTGGAATCGAGAAGCAATGATGTTGATAAAACTTTTCATGATTGATGGAATGCTTCTCAAAGTATAGACCCAGAGGTGATGTTGCAACTATTTGGAAGATATAGAAGGATTTACTTGAAACCTTAGATAAAGGTAGAGCTTCCTTAAAATTTTATTGCTTTCATTCACAATGGATGAAAGTGAGTCTTTACAAGATTGTTTCTTGAAAATAAAAGACCTTAGAGAATAGTTGAATGACACTGGATAGAACATGGAAGAAGAAGACACAATGGTTATCATTGTCAAGAGTTTACCAACCTCAGTTGATTAGTTTATTGAAACCCTAAATATTACTTCCACTGATGTTGACCTAAATTTTGAAGATTTGAGCACCAAGATCTTGCTACAAGATAGGTGGAAAAGTAGTTTGGAGGTAGTAGTGGGAATGAGGGTTCATAAATGGATCTGGTAGCCAACTTCAACGACAAAGGCAAGTTTACTAAGAAGAATGAAGTAAAAAAAGAGAATATAGTAGTAGGGCGGAAGACTCGAGTAATCAAAAGTCTTAAGATAAGATAATTTTATTAATGTCCAACAAGATGACCATAGATAGGTCAATGAGATTGCTAAGTAGAATAGTGCATAATACAAACTGGGAGTGCAGGGGCTACTCCCATAAAATAAAAGAGTAGAGTGGTGTTGTAGAAATTTGCAAGTAGTGTTGAAAACCCAAGAGTAACTCTTTTGGTAAGGGGGGAGGGGATGATGTCTTGCCTGAGGGGAATTGATCAACCACCCTCGATGCTCTCACTCCTAACATTCGAGGCCAAAGAGAAGAAACTGATGATGAATGACTGATTGGAGGATCTAGAAAAGATGGAAGATTTGGTCTGAGATATGTCTCGTTATTTGGATGAAGTAGCCTTGTATCGAGATTTGGAGGAAGACCCTTGTTTGCATGTGTTGTTTGAAATGTTATTATTGTGGAAAGCTAGGCCATGAGAAGAAAGATTGTAGGAAACAATTATGGGATGAGAAGAATAACAAAGGGCTAAATAAGTAAGCTAGTGTTGTAGAGCACAAGGAAGAGGAAGATCTCTTTGTGGTTATGGCTATTAACAAAGAAGACCATATGAAAACATCTGCTTGGTATAAATATTCAAGGGCATCTCGTCATATTTTCAATAGGAGAGATTGTTATATTAGTTATGCTGCTAAGGGATATTTTCATGATTATGGTTTTTGATGGCGGGGAGGAATACATGGTAGAAGACAAAGGAAATGTGCAAATAACATTGTCAAGTAAAATCTAGTATTCTTTACTTTTCACTGTGTTCTAGGAATGAATAATAATTTGCTTTTTGTAAGTAAAATTATGAAGCACAACCCCGACTTACATGTGATTTTCAACAATCACAAATACTACTTTGTGGATAAGGTCAATGAGAAGATAATTTCTCTTGATGTTGAAGACGACGACTTTTCAACTTGGTTGATGCATGGGAGGTGAAAGAATATTCTTTGATGGCCAAGAGTGGTCAAGATTGCAATGATCTTTGGCATCAAAGACATGGGCATTTGAACTTGAGATCTCTTTCATATTTGGCTAAAGAAAGTTTGGGTGATGGATTTCCAGAGATACAAAATTAGGAAATAATTTGTGGAGCATGTTAGGCTGGTAAGTAGCACAAGACTCTATTTGATGAAGGACAAGCTTGGAGAGTTAAGGTGGTTCTTTAGTTGATCCTAGGAAAATTTCGTCCTCAAAGCACTTGGAAATTAGACAAAAAGGTCGTCAAAGCTCCAAGCAATATTTATGCATTGTACTAGCATCAATTGAATCAAACTTATCAATGGACATTGTTGGTTGCAATCATCATTAACTAATAATTCTTTTCCACGATAATGATAGAGATTGTGATGTACATTGTGGCCTTCAATGATGCCATAGGCATTCACAAGAAAAAGGACACCTATATTGTCAAGAAGGACATAAATAATAATTAATAATGTGAATGATATGCAATCAAGAAGACTATAAAAAAAATAGTACCTATGAGACATGACTATGCTATTGGACACAACCCTACATACTAATTATTAGTCACTGTTCCACAGGGACACGTCCCCCAGGGTGGGGGTCGTGCCTCACACCTTTCCCATGTACCTGGGACGGGGGGACTCTTGGGGGGGCGTTTCCCCATGTCCCTTTTTTGGGGAGACGTGGGGGGATGCAACTCCCCAAGGTGGGGGACAAGTCTGCCCGAAAGGGGGACTCTTGGGCGTCCTCCCTTGAAAAGGGGGACTTCTAGATGTCCCCCTCCTTCTTGAAAGGGAGACTCCTGGGCGTCCTCTTGAATTGTTTTGCCCAATAAGGCTTACAAAACAAAAATTCAAATTTAAAAAGAACAAAATTAAAAAATTAAAAAACAAATATATAAAAAAAGTTAAAAGTTAAAACACAATTAAATTTTAAAAGCTAAATAGTAAAGCCTAAACCTAAAGTTTTAGTTATCCATGTTATAACTTATAACTTATGCCCATGTTAAGCATGGTTTGGTAGGCGTGCCATTGGTTACTCATGAGAGTGACTCTGACCTAGAGTCAGATAGTGACATTCCCTTTGATGGTGTTGATGACTAAATGCAGGAGATGAATGTAGAGGACCGGTCAATGAGATTGAATCCATGATGGTCATTTTAAAATTTATTTTCAATGTTCATTGTTTTTTCAGTTTCAACTTTTGAGTCTTGACTCTAGATACCAATGACCTCAGACCTTGACTCGTTACTCTTTACTATTTTTGAGTTTGAGTAATTCCAATTTACTATTTCAGACTTTAGTATCTACTATTTTTCTTAGTACTAATTAATTAGATTCTAGAATGATGAATGATGAATGATGAATTTAAATCAATGTATCAATATTTTACTATTTCTGTTTCAACTTTCATTTATGATTTATGAATCAATGTATTTCATTACTGAATTTCAATTTTGAATCATGTTTAATACTTTACATCATTTACAAATTTGAATTTTCAATTTACTATTAGAGTAGTATTTAGTATTTTAGTATTCACTGATGAATTTGTAAATTGTTATTGTTGAGATTTTATCATTATCATTATTATTTTTAAAATTTATATTTTGTATTTTTATATATGTGACATCCCCTCGTCCCCCATTTCTATAAAATCCCTAAACTTTGGGGTAATTTCACGCGTCCCCCCTGTGTGTCTCCCCGTATCCACGTTCCCCCGTCCCAGAGTCTTGTTGGAACATTGTTATTAGTATAACTGATATAAATTAGGTATATTACATGTCCTCTTGTCTAGGAAAACTTCGTCCTTGAAGCACTTGAGAAAATTAGACAAAAAATATTGTCAAAGCTGTATGAAATATTGAGGCATTGTAGAAGCATCAATCCATCCTCAATCGTCTTTTATTGGAATTATCTATCTGTAAACAAGATTCTCAAATGGAGCTTCTTTGATAATGACTCCTAAGTATGTCTTCAAAAAGAAGTTTTTTTGGTATTTCGAGTCTTTGAAATGTAAAAACAATGTCTTTGTTCAGAGTAATGTTGATATACATAAGTTGACTGATCAATGCAATGAATCTTGTGATTAGGGTGATTATAAAGTTTTGTTATAAAATTCTTCTTTTTGTTCTTTGTTTGAAGATACTCTTGATTAACCTTAATTTGTGAATTAATATCTAAATCAAATACTGAAGTAGACTTGTCATTTGACAATTTCCTTAGTAGCTACAATTTGAGTTTTAAAATCCATTGACTATGTAGATATCTCTTCGTCCACAACTTGCACTTTAACTTTTGAAAATTGAATTGAATTGAATTGATAGACATCTCTTTGTGCACAACTTGCACTTTGACTTCTAAAAATATCCCTTTTCTTTGTTTTAATTTTTAATTTTGAGCAAGGTGACACTTTCATGTTTTAAGTGGAAACAAGTGGCTGGAAGGGAATTGTGCGATGGTAGATTCTAGATCAGTGCGAAATTGCATTATGTCTAGACCCCCCTCATCAGGGGGTTGACTGACCTCCTTGATATCCATGAGGAGCTGCCACTCTAGGATACAAGGCACACACCACGAACTTACCGAGAAACTAACTCTAGGAAGATCTAGAGTTGGGCTCCACCCTTGGCCTAGCACACCACCCCTCAGGTTCGTTTGAGCAACCAATCTTCTATTAGGGGTGCCTTTCCCATGACCTTGGATGTTAGGAGAATTGGTCTACCTTGTTCTTGTGTTCCTTTGAAGATTAGACGATGAGGCCCTCTCAACCCTGACCACTCCCAAGAGGACAATAGCCCCCAATGCATTGGCCCCTTCACAATTATTGATGATTCCAGTGAGGATCTTATATTGTGGCCTTCTCACTCGTCCTTAGTAGCTAACTCCAACTCCAAGAGACCTTGACATCCTTTCCTCTATTTTAGCTTTAAGGCTTGGTTGTACTTGAGTGTTGTACCTTTCTTTTATATCTTCTGTTAGTTAACGGTTTTACTCTTAGATTGGTGTAGTTCTTTATCTTTTTTCTCTCAATATTGATTTAGGTGTTGCTTTTGCACTCCCTCATTGTATCTATGTAGGATGTACCTTTTAGTCCTGTTATCCACCAGTTTACACAAGCTGGATTTCCTCAAGAGCCGCCAAAGAATGAGCAATCAATGCTCATGTGATAGAGTTCAGAGTTCAACCGGTCTTTCTAAAGACCACCTTTTTCCGCATTTCCACCATTGTAATAAATGACCTGAGTATGAGATATTGTAAAAGGCTATTGGCCACCTAAGACCTAGGCACGAGCATGTACTCTAGAGTGTTTTTTTTTCACTTGTTAATTATTTTTTCTGCTTGCCTTTGTGAGCGATTAAATAATTTCTAAGTTTTTTCACTCAGAAGACTGACTCCAAAGTTGGAGTACTTGCTGGTGGTTGAACTTGGCATGGAAAACCAATGCCTAGTGTCTAAATGTATATGAGCTCATACTAGGTCATCTTGATTGAGTCATTTGGAAATTGAGGCTAGGTTTGATAGGTTTTTTTTTAATGTTTTAGTGAATTAATTAAATTCCCACAAAAATGGAATTTTTTAATTCTAAGTCAATAAATTGTAAAAATATGGCATCAAACATTGTTAGATGCCATATTTATGGTCGTTTTCTAGTCCAGAGTATCATGAAAACCCCTATTTCCCTTCTTTCCAGACAAAAACATAATTATTATCACTAAAAAATCAAATTACTCAAAATTTACGGGAAAAGGGGTAATTAAATTCATTTCCTATTTTTTAGGAGAAACCCCTATTTCCATTCTTTCGAGACAAAAACGTGATTATTATCACTAAAAAATCAAATTACTCGAAATTTACGGAAAAATGGGTAATTAAATTCATTTCCTATTTTTTAGGAGAACTGGGGAACATGTTGGAAACATGTTTTTCTCATGTCCCAGTCAATTGAAAGCCTAGGCGAGTTAAGCTAAGGTGAGGGCGAATTCATTAGGGTGATGTCAACATGGGGGAGATCCTAATGAAGGGACTCGACCCCACTTACCCAGTTGGCGTGTTCTAGAGGAGGGGCGCACATCCCAATGTGCTCACGCATTTCCTAACTAACCCTTACACTCCACCTCACTCCACTCATCTTCACTTCACTCCACCTCACTCACCTTACACTCCACACCACTACCCATCCACTCCACTCATCACCACACATCACTCCCATTAACCCCACGCATATCCGCTTCACTCACGCATTACCTAAACCCTAGCGCGTCCCCTCTTTGGAGTTGTCACCACCAAAGCTATATAAGCATGGCTACCCCTCCTCCATTCATGAGAGTTGGAGCCTTGGGAAGATACACCACTATTGTATCATTGTATCATTTTTGAATTGAATAAAGAAGACTTTGGAGTTCTATTGGTGTTGATGCTATGTGTGGATGCTTGGATCTAGTTCTATTTTTATGAGGTGACTTGTATCTTGTGTTTCAATTTTGTAATTCATTTGCAAGGCTTTGAAGGTATTCTATCATACAGTTGGGTGAGATAAATCTAGTTTGATTCATCTCATTTCTTTCTTATAAATCATAGACTTTTGTATTGCATGCTTCGTTTTCGGTTAAACTAACATGCATATTTGAACGTTGTTTTGTGTAGGGAAGACCTTTTAACAAGTGTTCGTAGGATTGAAGTACATTGTTACAGGTTCTTCAAGCTCGGAGGATTGATAGGTTGTTGCTTCAACCGTCATTTGTCCAAGAGTTTCAAAGGATAGAGCTCCCTCTACTCTTCATCAAAGGACCCCATAGCCCATAACTTTCAATTTTTGAAAGAAAAAGAGTTTCTTCTTTTCTCCCTCCCAAACTTCTTCAAAATTATTTGGTTACTCTTTCACGCATGCTTGAGAAGTTAGTTTAAATTTAAAAGTTTGACTTAGTTTCTTTTGCATGCAAAGTATCTAGATCTAGTGGTAATTCTTTCAAGTTTAAAGAAGTAGATCTAGGGCATTTTCTAGCCTATTTTCTTCTAGATTTGAAGCTAGTTAAGTGTCTTGTTTTAAGTTTAAAATCAAGCTAACTAGCTGTCCTATGCTTGCTGTTTTAGGACAGCAAACAGAAACAGCTAGAAGAGCCTAAGTTAGGTTCATGCAAACTGTCCAAAAAGTCGAAAAAGTTTCAATTTTGCCTTTGAAAATTTTTCGGAAAAATTTTGATAAATTTTTTTAGTTTTAGTTAGTCGTTCAAACTTTTTCACATCATGTTTTAACGAACTTTGTTTGCTGTTTTCTTGCAGCAATAACAGGTACAAGGGGAGATTTCGTCAAATTTTTGGCGAAATCAAGGCTTCCAGAGCACCCCGGGGGGTTTCTACTTCATCAACGAAATTTCTCTCCTTTTTCTTTTCTTGTAACTTCTTCAAGATCCAAAAGTTATAAGGATCCTCTTTCTTTCTTAAAGCTAAAGCTCAAAGAGAACTTTGTTCTCAGTGTAATAGTTGCAATAAAAGTGGGCCTTCTGTGCCCAGTTTCTCCATCCCCATTAGGGGGATTTGTGTGTCTTGGTTTGGTTTCTCTTTCTTGTGTTGATGCATGTCTAAATCTTTTATCTCAAACATATATATAAGTTAAAGTGAATCGAACACACACACTCATATCTGACATGCATGGCTAATTAAAAGAAGTCTTGAATCTCTTATGCATGTTTAGTTCAGAGTGCTTCAAGTCCTTTCAGAAATAAATCTTACAACCTTGCAATTTCTAAATATTTTGCAATTTATCTTTCAATTACAAAGCAAGGTATTAAATTTAACTCTTTTAAGTGTTGCAAAGATCTTTCATTTTCAAGTACTTTTGCAAGTTTTCTCTACAAAGCATGGTACTAAATTTATTTTTTTGCAAAGTAATTGAACCTTGTTTGTAGTCTAATTAGGAAAATCTCTGAAGTAGTTAGCTCAATGCGCGGGAAAACGCCTAAAAATGACTTGTGAAGTAAGGCAGACCCTCTTGGGATCTGGCTTCCCACCCGTTTTGGACATCCAACACTTTTAGTGAGTTTACTGGTGAGACCTCTTGGGTTTCGGTAAACTCTCCGCAAGTTTCCAAACAAAGAGCTAGCCTCCAAAGTGGCCACATTTTCTCATTAACTCAACATTAATTTATCTTAATAAAACACTCGATCAACAATTGTCCACGACTCCCTTTAAGGCACTGGTATAATTGGTATATCTATCTTTATGTGAGCAATCTTTTGCATTCATGCACATTGTCTAACATATATGCTTAAATCTTGCAGATCTTGTATCCTTTGATATATACAAGCTTATGGACAATTGCTTTATTGATTATGTCAACTGATGATGATGAATGAATGTTGAATGGTTTGTTTTATTCTAAGCAATAAACTTCTAGAAATAAAGTTCTTTTGCTTTCTTAGTTAAAGAGCCTTAGATTATTTTCATAGGGACTAACCCCCTTGGCTTCGCTAGGAGTTGGCCTAGATGGAGGAGTTGAGGATCAGGTGACAACACCTTGACTCGAAACTTGCCCCCAAGGACACACCAAGTGGATTGAAGGTTTCTTCCACATTAGCCCAGGTGTGAATAAGGACGGCAACAAGTCCCTTTGACTTGTGGTCATTTGTTGGACATTAATAAAATTATCTTTTCTTATTCTATCTTATTGATGGACATTTATCAATATCTTTCATATTAATTTTTTACTTTTCTTTTTTAATCCCATCTTGTTGAATTTCATTCCTTCCATGCTTTGCCGCTTTCCATTTTAAATGATTAACTCAATTAGTGAGGAACTTATCTTATCTTATAGATCGCATAGTGTAAAAGTTTGCCTTAAAAATTTCATTCAAGGTTCCTTCATTTCTTTTTTCAATAATACACATTATGTCATAAATATTTTTGTCATTTGTCCCATGATTTCTATATGACTTCTTTTTGCTTCTTAGTGTTAATGGCCTTTATAATTTTAAATGGTACCTTTTGTGCTAGAAATTTTAATTGAAAAAAAACACTTCAAATATATAATAAGATGATCAATGTAATATTTATAAATTGTGTGGGAGGATAAATATTGTTCTTAATATGTTTGAGTAGTGCAATGTTTAAACAGAGTGGTATGGATATGGTTGGCAGGATTTGTACATCATGTGGTGGCTGTAACTAAGAACACTGACAAGTGGTACAATTGGAATGTACATCGTATGCAAGCATTATGATATGTGGTGTCTTCTAAGTGGTGCCACTTGTCCATGTATAGTTTAAGACTAGGTAGTAGCCCACATTCAGTGGGTAGGAGGTGTATATCACGTGGTCGTTTTATTCAATTATGCTAGTGAGGGGCACCATTGGAATGTACATTGTATGCAAGTATTATGACATGTGGTGTTTGCAAATGGTGTACAACCAGAGAGTGTTGCCCACACAACTTCAAGAGTATAGTATTATGAACCGACATAGATATATTTTAACCCTGCATCCACTAAGCACCAAGAGGGATTAAAAAGAAATGAAGGTGCAAAGCTCTCATTACTTGAAACATTGGGGATTAAGACGGATCTATGCTAGTTTATTTTATTACTAAAGTATTTATTATTTTTAAGGTCATTTTTTTTTTAAATTTTTTGTTTTAATGTTACAGATGTCAACTTTTAATGTGCGAGGCTTTGCATATTAGTCTTAGGTTCAACTAATTGCATAATTATTTTTCATTCATATAGAAATATCCAAAGTTTAATTTAGGCAAAAACATTTTGTTTGATAGGTGGACCATGATGTGCTTTGACAGGTTATGTGCGAGCATTTCATATTATTCTCGGCAAGCATGAATATAATTTTCATTCATATGGAAATCCCCTATGTTAAACTTTTGCAAAAAAAATTGTCTGACCTTATTTACAAAAATCATGATTAGTCCATAAATTCCTTAATAATTCATCATTAAAACTTTTGTTACAATTTTAATTTTTGCAAGTGTTGGCTGCTGCCATAGTACAACATCATTTGAAGCATTCCTAGATTCTCACACCTTTCAACCTCCATTTGCTAGTTG
>JZKD02S0016139.1:247455-261091 GCA_000966675.3 Picea glauca
TATATATATATATATATATATTTCCAAGTACCAATATGATAAAATACCTCAACAAATAGTAGACAACATAAATATATAATGGCTGAAGTAAAATTGTACCTATACGATGATTAATAACAACAATTAGTATTTGGTAACAACCACAAGAAATATAGATCAAAATTGCATGCAAATAAAATGAAAAATCATCATTTATCCAATAGATCAATTAGTACTTACTCCAAGCAATTTCTGAGTATGTTAGCTATGAGATAGAGTGAATTATGCAACATATTACAACAATTATGATGGATGTAGCAAATATTTGCAACAACAACAACAAGATAATTAATAGATTCATATAAGCTAAAGTTATGAAATGTTAGTGAAATCCTTACAGAGTAGAGTTTGAGAATTGTTTGATGAATTCCTTCACAAGAGAGCAAGTAGACTAGTGCCTTTTTGGCTATGGAGTCAATTAAGACAACAAAATAACTTGGAGAAATAATGATGATAATAGTGTCCTAAGGATGATGAGATGAAGCTTGAGGTGCTAGAACTTTAGAGCCTCAAGTTTCAAGACTCAAAATATGAATTTTGCTAGAGCACAAGCTCTTTTGGGCTCTAGCGAATTCTTCTTCTTCCTTAGACTCTTGAAATATACAGAAACAATTTTCTAGAACAAGACTTCTAAAGTGATGGCACTTTATGGATTTATAAGCCTACTCTAGAAAATATTCTCTCAACAATTTAATAAATTGAATGATCTAGAGAGAGGAGGAAACACCTTATGCTCCTGTCCTAGGGTTTTAAGCAAGCAATTTCATAATCTTCAATATGAACAAGCAAATTTTACAATAAACATTCAATGCATGAAATGAAAATTGCAGATTTCACTTACTTCAACAAGAATAATCAATCAAAAAACCTAGTTGCAGATTTTTTCCACCAAGAATAAGCCAAGAGATACCCAAAAAATTCTCTTCCAAGCCTAGCGCATGAGTAAAATAATCCAAGTATGCCAAAGAGGGAAAAAATTTCAGACCTAATCCTCTTGTGTGAGGAAGAGTTATGATGAAAAATGAAAATGGCAAGGCCTCTATTTATATGAGGCCTTGCAAACCATATTTGTCCACTTTTAAAGTCAACTTTAAAATATAAAAAGGGTCGACCTCATAGAACTTTCCCTATAAATTACATAAAATCATTTTTTCACAAAATATCCCTAAAAAGGGTGACACCATCCCTTTTAGTGTGACGTTAGGATCCCAAAGTGAAACGTTGGGGTGGAGAAGTGTAATGCTAGGTCTCCAAATTCCATCCATCATGCCACACGTGCCAATCGTCATGTCAAACTCTCCTCCATCAAATCCTCAATCCCTAAGTGATGTCATCGGCTAGTAAGGTGATGTCGAAGCCTCCAAAGGCTAATGTCCAAGTGGAGAGAGGTGGGAGCTCATATCCTAGTCCTACTTGAGTGCCTCCAAAGGAAACAACCTCCTCCTTCAATGTGCAAATGATGATCATAAGATTTCCCCAGACATGGAGTTTCTGCATCCATCCTTGGGCTCCAAATCCCTCATGAAGGTCCGAATACAATCATCTCCTCATGAATATTTTTCCATTATGAAAGGTCTTGTAAAGACAAATAAATTTGCCTTCCAAGGGTCCGTAAGTCACAAGAATCATTCCAAGCAAGCCACATCTAATAATGGAGCCACCCAAACATGTGCATCAAACCCACCTTTTTCAAACTAAACAAATGCTCAAAGACCTTATACAATTTGTCAAATTTAGGCATGGGAGGGGTTTCAAGGCATCCTATTGGGTCAGTCAATCCCTAAGTCCAAATTTTTCACTATGGGAAACCTATCTAAGTCATGTGTAAGTATGGGTTGGAGTGGGGTAGGACTTCTAAGCATGGGGTTCATGGAATACAAGGGTTCACATTGTCACATTTATGGGTGCCTTTGTAAAGGGTGTGCTTCCCTTCGTCCACAATGCAACATTTTTCCAAGCCCATTTATTTTCCATTAATTAATTAGAGTGTTTCCAAGTTGAAAACAATAAGGGGAACTAAAAAGGAAATACATATCCCACATACGCTCTATCTTGGTTATCATGCTTTTCCAAGTTGAAGACAATAAGGGGCACTAAAAATGAAATGTATAGCCCGCATATGCTCTACCTTGGTTGGCATGATTGATTAATTAGTTATTTATTTTATGGGTCCCTCATTTTTTCTAGAAGCGTTTCATTGTTCTCTGGATCCCAGGGTGAGATTATGGAATATTTATGATTGGATTTTATCTTTTTCCAGCTACATTCCCCTCTGGGTCTTTAACCCCTTCTTCCCATGAAACGAGGTATGATGCAGGAGCATCCCTCACGACAAGCAAAACCAACGTGGAAGCAGAAGACAGTTGGAAGACGTCTAGCGCAAGTTTTTGAAATTTTAAATTTTCCCCTTGAAGTTGATGCGATAAACATAAATGAGATCATTTAATTTAGGCGCCTTGGTAGTAATGTAATCAGACCTCGAGCCACACGCTCTCGTCTGAGATAGACAGAGCCATTTATAGTAGTAGTTGCAGGTAGATAGAATTGAATTCTTAGATTTGACAGTTTTTAGAGCACGGGAGGGAAACCAGATATAGACACCCTCATTTGTATCATTGTAACATTAGCAACAGGAATTAGAAGAACCTAAAGCATAGGAGAATAGCAGAGAGATGTAGAAGAACACCCATGTATAAATCTTGAATTAATAGAAGAAGTTGATTCAGATTCATGGCTGTTGTGTTATTCTCTATGTATGTGTGTTAAATGCTCTGTTTATGAATATTTCTTCCTGTTAAGCATTGTTGTTATGCTGTGCGTATGATTTCATGCGTTAAGATAGAAATCTGAAGAGGAGGAGAAGAGAGTTACGATTGTGCCTCCTCTCGAGCAAGGATTCCTGTAAGGAGTGCAGTTGAAGTCGTCCGCAAGGAGTGTGTTGACATAAGGTTCGGGGAGTTAAACTCTTGTTCTCGCTCGCTCAGGAGTGAACGCGGGTTGCTGAAGCCATGCAAGGAGTGCACAGGCTGAAGAAGAAGTCTCAGTTGTAAATCTGAGCAAAAGGAAATCGAAGACTGCTGCTGCAGAGAGTGCGCAGAGTTGGAAGGATTCAACACTTGGAAAGTTGTTGAATGTCGAGTGCAAGGAGTGCGCACAAGTTCCTCTGAAGAAGCAAAGTGGAAAAGCTCAGGAGAAATAGACCTTTGAATTTACTAAAGGTTAAGTGTAAGGAAGTTGCTGTCAGAAGTCGGAGAGAAGTGTCGCAGGTTGGCGAAGCGGTGAAGGAATCTTGTGGGGAGATACTTCCTTCATTTTGTGGATTACACAAGGAAGAACGGACGACCAAAATTCTCTGAGGAGATTTCGCGAAGTTCTGAGGATCGTTAGATCTTGCAAGGGTGCAAGGATGTTACAACGAGAAGATTCCGAAGAGTTTGAAGCTCATGAGAGGCAGGGCCGTTGATTCAGAGTCACAAGAGCCGTTAGATCTACACGTGGTATCATGTATCGGGAACTCGGGAGTTGAAGCTCCAAAAGTTGTGTAGCAAGAGCAGCGATATCGCGAGACGCGATATCCCTGTAAGATCAGAGTCGTTCGTTGAGGAGGACGCGTGTAAGAAGATTCTCATCTTGGAGACCCGGACATTGGAGGATCGAAAGGGAAGCCCTTTAGCTTCACGAGTAGCGAGGTGGCGAGAGATTTGTAGCCGTCCATCAGAGGAGAACAGGTGGCAGAGATCGAGAGATCTCGCGAACTCGAGAGTTCGCAGGGTAAAGGCCCAAATATTGGGTATTCGAAGTCGCGAGGCACGAGGACGCGAGGCGACGAAGTGGCGAGAAGATCGTAACCGTTCATCTGAGGAGGACAGGTGGCGAGAGATTGAGAGATCTCGCGAACTCGGGAGTTCGCAGGTGGAGAGTCCAAACAATGGATATTCCAAGTCACGAGGTCGCGAGGTAGCGAGAGAAGGAGGGCCATTGGATCCAGATCATAGGAGGATTGTTGGATCCGCACGAGGGATCGTGTATCGGGACCTCACAAGGAAGGTTCTGGGAATTTGGGTGCGGGAATCACGAGGTTGCGAGTAGGTGATATCCCGACAGCTGGAGAGCAGTGTGGGCCATAGCGGAGCGTGAGTGCAATACAGGTGGCACGAAGCCCTCGGGATCTTGCTGCGAGAAGCCCCGAGGTATTGGAATTAGGAGTCGCGAAGTGCCGAGGAGGCGATATTTGTGTAGGACGCATGGTAGAGCATAAGGTGGGACCGCGCAGCCGAAGGGGGGACACGTGTTGTCTGGAGACATGAGTCAACACCCTGTTGAATTCTCGCAACTCGGGGACTCGCGGGATAGGAGGGTGAAAGTTCGACGATTCAACCCGCAAGGTTACGAGGTTGCGAGAGGCGCTAATATTTAAGCCTATCCCACGGTTGCATGTGGAAGGAGCTATACCCGTACCGCCGGATTGAGTATCGCGAGATTTGAAAAGAAGAGTTGGAGGCTTTGAATCTCAAACTCACGAGACAACGAGGTTTGGTTGACCTCGGAGAAAAATTGTTGTGGGTGCAGATTTCCCGATAGGGAGATAGGAGAACCTTCGAGTTCTTCGGGCCGAGGAGAAGAAGGTCCTGAGGGAGCGAACGCAGCCTGGGTGGCACGTTTGGCATCAAGGTACAATCCATTCTTGGGTCAGTGCACCTGAAACCCAAAACATGAGGAGATGAAATGGAAGAAGTATGGAAAGTGATAATTATGATCGGGAATGGTATGATAAATCTTCAAGGAACCCCCTAGTAGCACCCCATTCCCGAGGGTGACCAACTTACTAGGACAAGATGACACCCACCAAGGTTAAATAAGGAAAAAGGTACATTTTCCAAGCAAACGTTCTATAATCCAGAAATGATTCTTTGCAACATATTCAAATGTTTACAAGTTGAAAAAAATAAGGGGAACTAAAAAGGAAATGCATATCCCACATACGCTCTACCTTGGTTATCATGATTTTCCAACTTGAAGACAATAAGGGGCACTAAAAATGAAATGCATAGCCCACATATGCTCTACCTTGGTTGGCATGATTGATTAATTAGTTATTTATTTTATGGGTCCCTCATTTTTCTAGAAGTGTTTCATTGTTCTCCGGATCCTAGGGAAATCTTATGGAAGGTTTATGATTGGATTTTATCTTTTTCAAGCTACATTCCCCTCTGGGCCTTCAACCCCTTCTTCCCATGAAATGAGGTACAATCCCTTCTTGGGTCAGTGCACCCGAAACCCAAAATATGAGGAGATGAAATGGAAGAAGTATGGAAAGTGATAATTATGATTGGGAACGGTACGATGAATCTTCAAGGAACCCCCCAGTAGCACCCCATTCCCGAGGCTGACCAAATTACTAGGACACGATGACACCCACCAAGGTTAAATAAGGAAAAGGGTATATTTTACAAGCAAACATTATATAATCAATAAAGGATTCTTTGCAACATATTCAAATGATTCAATTATTAAAGTGACACTTACCATGA
Organism: Picea glauca; assembly: GCA_000966675.3. NCBI lineage: Eukaryota > Viridiplantae > Streptophyta > Pinopsida > Pinales > Pinaceae > Picea > Picea glauca. The sequence continues at coordinate 253,026 of JZKD02S0016139.1, forward strand.
AACTAGAATTATTACCTCATGAATCAAGACTTATTGTCCTCTGGGGCTTGGATGGTGTGATGGATGTTTCTCTACTACTGGTTATGACCGATGGTGAAATTCAAGATAGGAGGGGCCTTGCAGGGCTCTTCTAGTCAATCTGGCTCTCGACACTCCATTTCTGCTACATGTGGGTCTCGATACATTATCTCCTCAGTTACACCTAGGTTGAGGGGGGGTAACAATACCCATGCATGTTCAAATTGGATAGGGATATAAGGGGTGTAATTTTCACATATAACAACTTGACTTGGTAGGCCATATCTAGTGTGTGGTCGGTCAAGTATTTTCCAATAGGCATTGAGAATAAGAGTTTTTTTCATTACATTCCTAGAATACCTAGAATCAATTGGGAAATGAAAGGAGTACAAAGAGAGATTCTCAAACTTGATGAAGCCTTAAATATATCAACCATTAATAATTTGAATCTTCAGTGAAATAGGGTGTATGTGAATTTTTAATTTGGAACAACAAACTCCACATTCTCCTTGATCACTAAAGGAGAATCTCATGGACTAAAACATCTCACACCCTCTTCTATATGCGATACAATCAGACTGTTTGCACCTGAACTTGAACTTGACATAGTGATATCTCACTATGCATGCTGTGATGCTTGAGTAAGACATATTGACCTCTTGAAATCTAGAGTAGGTGAGGGAATATCCATACTCAATCTCACCTCAACTTCCTTTTCATGCAACTCATCTTGAATCTTTAAATCTGTTTCATCTCGAGTCGTTGAATTGGTCTTTGGAACAACAAACTCTAAATTCTCCTCAATAATTGAAGAAGACTATTGTGATCTAGGATATATCATGTCCTCATCAAATATCACATGTATTCTCACCATAATCTCCCATCATCCTCAAATATCGATCCTCTAAGTTGTAGAAGTATCACTATATCCATCAACAAAAGATGTTATTAAAACATCACAAATTTGGGAATCGATTATTGAAACCATAGTAGGTTTTGAACCTATCACCATGGAATCCCACCATGCATGTGATTCCTCAATCCTAGAAGGATCATCCAATCTCTTGTTGGAATGTACAAGTGCCACTAGATCAACAAGTAACCTGCGAAGGCTACCCTCTCTCACCCCTTTGGCCAAAGTTCTCATATTAGCTAGACTATAATTATTGATGGTGTAATGTTGTCCCTCAAGAGAACTATACAAAGTAGATATGCCATACAAGACATTGAAAGAAGATTCTTCTTCAAAACAGGAAAAAATGAAACAAAGTCCAACTTAAGAACATCACTGAAGACATCTGAAAAGAAATGGAGCGAACTCCTTTCATATGATAAGTGACATCATCACCAAGCTCCATGATCATGAATCCCTCTTGCTCCTAATTTTTTTTGAATAAAGACCTACTATGTATCATATGCCTTGAAGCTAGACTAGCCACATACCAACCAACACTAGACACAATGTTAGAAGATTAAGAAGAGACCAATGCCATATCCAACTTGAAAAATCTGCAATATAAAGAACCAACTCTTCCAAGGGTCATTGTTCTTATCTCAAGCAACATAGTGTTTTACACCCAATGAGATCAACTGGGTCAAGTACTTGTCCGAGGGAAACTCTAGCTGAAATACAAATTCCCTCTTACTCAAGACCGATCTCAACAATAAGAAGCTTTGATACCATGTGGAATTTTTCTGAAATCGAGCAATTAATGAAAAACTGAAATTTCACCTTCTTCCTAGACGGTTTACAAGATCTTATCCCTAAAATTTTCAACCTTTCAGACTGCTATAAAATAGAGTATAAAACAATATTAGAAATATTACAATAATTCACTTCAAACAACCCCAAACTTCTCGACAATTAAAGGAGAAAAGATACCAAAAAAAGAGTTGAGTTTCAACCCCTTCTAGGGAAGCTTATCAACTAATAATTAGATACAAAAACACACTTTTACAACAATAATTACAACAGTATAACAATAATAAAATTAAACCCTTATATTCTTTTTTATATGTCAAATCACTTAGCATTTTTCCCTTTTACTTATGTTAAATCAACATGGCATAAATGGTTGTAAATAGAAAAGCATAACAAGCATATATAACTAAAATTCAAATATGAAAATGAGACAAGATGTGGACAATTGGAAACTTCCTATATAATATCAAGATGAAGTACAAGTGTAACACACCCAACCCCTAAATGCTCTTTTAAGGGGTGGGGCATCATAATTTCATTTTCCTTAACTCCAAATCCTAATTCCGTGATTTCTATCACATCCTTCTCATCCAGAACTCTCCAAATGCAAATTCCCTCTTCCTCCTGGGACGGCGTGACCTCACGGTCTAGGATCGTTTAATCACTTGAGTCGAATCAACTCTTTGGGTCCCTGCTGGAACCCAAATCAATCTTCATAGTTCCCCCTTCTCTAAGGTGCAGTTCTTCCAAACCGTGGGCTCTTTCCTGGCCCCTCTGAAGAATTTGAACAACAGGTGCTAGCTTTCCAAGCTAGGCCCCTTCCTTCATATGACCTCGAGCTGTGACCCGATGCCTACTCAAAGGGCACTTCAGAACTTCGAGCTTCAGGCATTTTCACTTCACCACTCACAAATTATCTCGAACTCTAAATTGGCGAAGTTCCAAAATGACGTGAGAGGGATCGATGGTCCCTTCTACCTTTCCAGATCAACAACCCACCAAAACTTCGGGCTTAGGCGCTTTGATGAGTTCCGAATCGCTTCTCGACAAAACCTTAAGAAGTAAAAATCTCTAAAGTTCACAATGTGACACCACGTGTACTCAGAGAATTGATGAATCTGATTCACTTCAAGACTTCGAGCTTTGAGAGTTCCCAAGTCTTCACACACGCAAACCTCTGGAGCGAAATCCTTCTGGAGTGTCAGATATTCTAACACACATCCCCACTTGGATTCATCTCCTTCGTACCATCTCTAGGTTCCTACCTCCTGCAGTTAAGGTCCATCCATCAACCATTCCAATGATTGGCTTAATCCTCATCTAATACACAGGCTAGCAGGGAATTTGACACTTCAGAACTTCGATGCTTTGGCATTGAACGCTTCTTTATCGTCTATGCACGATATCTCCTGAAGTACTGAACTCTTGAAGTCCCGTGAGCTTGCTACTTGGTTCCGGCCTTTGGGCCTTTTGGTCTCTCTTCGTACTACACCCCAAATCCTTTGGAGTCCGAAGTCCCGAACTCATAGAGTTTCGGTCACTTTACCAACCACTTTGTCTAGGTGGGATCGTACCGAGGATTGAAACGTGTAAGGGTCAGGGGTGACACGCGTCACATTTAAATGGGTCTATAGGGTATGTGATATGCACAAATCCAAGTGAGAGGTGGCATGTCAAACTTGGGTCCACATCACCCTGGAGGACGTCACTACACTACGTCAATCCGGATTGACTGTCCTTCATGCCCTTCGATCTCATGACCAAGGTTGGTCCATGTACCCCTTGGATCAATGGTCTCTGCTACTTCACAACTTCGGAGTTTGGGGATTTCATGCTATAGAATTCTCCTTTCTCTCTAAATATTAAACGTCGATTTAACCATGGGGTAGATCCAACGATCAGGGAGGGATCTAACATGCCCTCAAATCAACGGTTCCCATCACTTTGTTTTTTCGGCCTTCGGGGATTTTGACGTTATAACACCCCTACCTTCCCAAAGCGGTCAACGATGGGATGAATTCATCATAGATCTGACGGCTAAGAGAGAACCCAAAGGATCCCTAGATCAATGGTCCTGGTCACTTCACAGTTTCGGCCTTTGGGGGTTTTGGCTTCATTGCTACTCCATTTTCCCAAAGTGGGACTTCGTCGAAGTACCATGTGCGGGTCCCTTCTCCTGAATGATCAGATGGTAGGTGGGGTTCCTAACGATATCCCCCAAATCTACAGCTCTCCTTCACTTCGTAACTTCAATGTTTGGGGAATTTGATGCTATAGAATCTCGATTCTCCCAAAGTGGAACTTCGCCGAAGTACCATACGCGAAACCTTCCACTAGACGATCAAACGGTCGAGAAGGGGCCCCAACAGACTCCCCATATCAACGAATCACAACCTTTCGTGACTTCAACATTCAGGTATTTTTGACAGTTATGAAGTTTGACATCTCAGGGCTTTGAGCTCCTGAAGCTCCAAAGCCATCAAGAGTTAGCTCCTTTCGGACTTAGCGCAGGGTTCCTAGACCTTGGTCATATGAGACCTCCAAAGTTTCTCATGGTTACACGCTTGAATCTTGGCCGAGAATTTGTCAAGGCCGTGGGCACGAGCCCTTGGTCACATAGGTGAAAGCTCTGAAGGAGGCACCCTCATTCCACAGAGTTCGAACTCAATATTCCCGCGAAGGAGAAATTCGAGGGATCGACAGGGATCAAGCATTCCAGTTAACCCCATCTCAAAATATGTGGTTAGCTAGACCACCAGAGTCACAAAGATCGAACATCCAAATAGTATACCACCAATCAAATGCAATATTTTACAGAAGGACGATAAACACCATTACCATCCATTTTACGTAAGGCACAAGTTATCACATTTACAGATAACCAAATCATGCATTTCAATTCTAGGATACCGGGCATAAAAATACTTATCTATTACAGTCAATCACCAAATGACTGACTGTGGATGTTCACCTCTTCATGCAACCATAGGCTCATAGGCATTCATTCTTAGCACTTTGGACACCCCTGTGCCAAGCCATGATATCACTAGGGAACTCTCGGAGTTTCTCAAGGATTCTTTCTCTGTTTCTACTTCTGCTTGGGTTATGTTCTCTACAAACTCTTGGAGATTTTTCCTCTATGTTACGGCCTTGATGAGGTGTATCAGTTGCTTCTTCAACATCAAGTTCGTGGCCCTCCACTCATTCTCATCTGGAGAGCGTCCCACATTCTCCATTTTTCTCTTTATTCTCTTATGTTCCTTGCACGCACCTCCCTCCTATTCCGTTCCTTTTGTCAGAAGGAAAAATCGAGTCAGTTTGGGTCTGTAGGACCATGTGGTACTTTGGGCTGACATTCTTCAGGTAGACTATGCTTCCATTCATGGGGTTGGTTGATGGTTCAACCATTGATCCTTTCTTCATTAATTGATTCCTCCTTGGGAAGTTTTGGGGTCATTCGATATAATGAACCCTCTCTTATAGTTTTCACATTCTTTCCTCTAGTTATATCATGGCCAGTACTTCAAGGCTTCACCCCCCCCAAAGTCAGTTATTGGAAATCTAAACAATAATACATTTACATTGTTTCCATGCCATAGCATGGTGATTATGATTAATGATTAATTACAAGCTGGGGGAAACAAGGGTGTTACAATCCCCTCCCCCTTAAAAGGGACACCGTCCTTGGTGTTCTTTCTGAGTAACACCTGTCGTGCCTTTCTCATTCATCTGCTTCATACATATTACCCTCTTTCTTGGTCAGGTCTTTTTTTATCCTCTTGGCCTTCTTCACCCGCCTTCAAAAATTTTTGGACAACAAGCACATTAATCATATTTTGATGCGAAAACATTTTATTGTTGCATAAAATTCTAGAAAAATTTCATGATTTATCACAATAATCATCTGTGTAGTTTATGGATTTGTATCCACATGGATGTCTTGTTATCTAGGCTCACTATTTTTCTTGGACATACCCATTGTGTGCATGATCCCAATCAATAGTTTACAAGAACTATCAAAGTCTCTTCCTTGCAATCACTCACCCTCTAGGCCCAGGCTCATGCATCCCCTTCTTTGCTATACAGTCCCTCGGGTGATCCATCTTGCCTTTCTGAGGATTTATCGCACAATAATAGTTCTCGAGACTTCATTGAGCCTTACAGTCGAGGCGTCACTCATAATTTCTCTATCGAGGCGTCTCTCCAGCTTGTGTTACCTCAACATAACACAAGCGATGATGGATTACCACGAGGTTCTCATGGCTCAATAGTAGCCATTATTCATGTTTTTCATCTTGACAACTTGCATCTGTCCTTTCTGGACAAATATTTTCTTCTCACCTGTATCATAGGTATACAAAAATTCATGAGACATCATCATAATTTCTAAATTTCAGAATTTTATTGCAAATCTGTCACCCATAGATTTTCCAATTTCCTCTTTTATTTTTAGATCTGTTCTGCACAGAACCAGATCCACCAATTATAGGACTTTCCTTCCCATAATAGTTTGGTTCATCAGAAAATTTTGGTCTTCCTTATGGGCTTACAACACTGCCATATCCAAGACCCTTTGCTTCCTTCAATTTCGACATTCCTCAACCAAACAAATTGTTAGTTCTCATGCACATTATATTTTCATTGCACACTTGCAGTGGTTCACAAACAATTTTAGGATTGTGAACACTAACAATCAAATGGATTCGCTTCAAAGAAAATACCATTCCTTGTGGTTTGGCTCAACATGCAATTAGTCTTCCTTATGGACTTATAACACTGCCATATCCAAGACTCTTTTCTTCCTGCACTTTCAACTTCAATCAACCAAACAAATTGCTAGTTTTCCATGCACATATATTTTCACTACACCTTTATAATGACATCGGAAACAATTCTTAAATTGTGCATGGTAACAATAAAATCACTTTTCTCTATTCGATGATATAAATAAAAAAGAAATTTCATTCCTTACACATGCATCAGTTTAGTATATCAACCTTTCCAGATGCAATTCAACATTAAGTGAATTTAATCAATGTGCCATTGTCCATGGCCACATTCACACATAATGTGCCCTTGCATCGATTTCAGATTATCATCGCCAAGGTGTGTTGGAATTTAGCCAACTTATTACCATATGGATTCTCTGTCCATATTTATTATTTTAGCATAACCATACTTTCTGCTCTGAATTGATCATAGCCTTAAATCGCCACTCATGAGACTCAAGGTTTAACATGAATTCCTTTAAGCATTTATTGATTGGTAAATGCATTCATGACATATCAGTTCATGAATTCTTCCAAGGATTACAAACAATCCTTACTACCAGAAGTTCACACCTCCATCATTCAGGTTCTCCTTGATGAATCATACCCTACTTGGGTATCCAAGGCATACAACTGCCTTTCAAAAGTTCATGCATAACATTAAGAAATTAAAATATTTCAGAAGTGGTTCTTACCAAATCCCTTCATACCTTGTGCCACATAGGCATGAACATTTTTATATCGGTTCTTGGTTGCTAGCACCCTCTTTTTGATTTTTACCTCATCAACAATGCTTTATGGGGAATTTTATAGTCCTGCCAAAAATATTTCAACCACATCCTTCTCATGGTCATCCTCTGCTTGAGTTTGCCCATCATTGGCAACTGTATTCCTCAACAACTCCAATTCCTTTCTATACATAGCATGCATCATCATAGTCACAATTACATTAGTTATAATATTGAATAAAATGCATGTATCATAACATTCAAATCCATAAAACATATTCAAAATGTCCTAGAATATATTTATGCACTTCATCACATTATCCTCAAATGTTTTCATGAGTGCAACACCAATAGTTCTCGATTTATTCTACAGTCATACAACCATCTCATTATGGTGTCAAAAAATTGACTTCCATCAGCACACCATTTTATTGTCCCAGAGAAAAACATAATGCACATCAAGAAAAGAGTTAGGGCTCTTCCCTTTTCCAACTCCTTCTACATGGTCTGGGACCTTCAGTCTAGCTGAGTTATTTCTAAAGCCTTACTACCCTTGATTGATGTGGCTTCAACCAAGCCTATTCATTTAATCATACTCATGGGGTTTATTTTCCTTTTACCAGTTGTACGGGTTTCCACAACTTCTCTTTTAATCCTGTCTCTGTTACACAATTCAAGGTTCTTAGGGTGAGAAAAGTGTTCCTCCTTTTCTCCCCCTTTACTTATGCAATCTACTTCTTATTGTGATCTTTCTACTCTTTTCTTGAGCAGCCTCAGTTACTCTCAACATCAACATGCTTTAATAGAAAATCCTTTTGTCCATAATGAATCATGAACCTGTGCGTCCTG
>JZKD02S0016139.1:273474-291399 GCA_000966675.3 Picea glauca
TCTTCACTTTTCGCGATTTCGGAGTTTCAATCCCCAAAAACCTCTAAACCCTTGTCTTCGGAACTCCCAAAGTTTCGAACTCCGATACGCCGAAATGACGCCTCTTGCAAATCCTTTCGGACTTCGCGTTTCAGGTTCTCCCATTGCAAAGTCTCCTATGCCCCTGCTCTCTCGCACTTTTGGTGTCCGAAATGTCGAAGTGACGATACAACCCTTTTTTCTCCTGGCCGAGATCAACAGCTGTGATCCACTCCCAGATCAACGACCCTGATCTTTTCAAGATTTTCCTCCCTAAGAGCCCAGATCTCTCGTCCTTAGGATTTCCGAAATCCCGATATCTGGTATGCCGAAATCTTGGCTTTCGCCCTCGCGACCCGATGATGCTCTTCTAAACGTTTTCGGGACTTTGCGTTTCGGAATTTCATGAATCCCGTTGCACTAAGCCTTCACTGACCTTTATACTTCCGGTACCCGAAGTACCAAAGTGCCCTCCTACTGCCATGTGTCCTTTTGCTGGACACTTCTGATCCTCTTTCGGATTTCAGAACTCCACGATCCATGTGGCACAATTCCTTTGTCTTCTCGAATCCCCAGTATCCGAAAACCCGGTGGAATCCCCGATCTCTGCCACGTGTCCTACTACGAAGGGACGGTCTAGATCATTTTCGGGACTTCACTGTTGACGAAGTCGAAAGACTCCCCTCTATGTTTCCCGGTGTCTAAATCCTCGAAATGGGTGATCTCGCGACACGTGTCCTCCTCTAAACAGACGGCTCAGATCTTTTCACTTATTTCGGGACTGTCGCTATGGAGTGTCCCGACCTTTCGTCATCAGGACCTCCGAAATCCTGAAGTCTGAAATCCCGATACGTTCGCTATTTTGGGACTTTTCTCCTATGCTCACAAGGGTTTAAACCTTGTGCTTCTCTTGACATATCCGATGGCTATCGACTGCCCGAGTGAGATCTGACGGCTCATGATCTCTCCTTCTTTGTGCACTCTGCCGCTGCTCCCTAGACATGGGAACTTCAATGGTCCAGATCTTCCCCTCGGCCTGATCCAACGGCAGCTGTGCTCTCCTTTTGAGCGTGCGCTTTCTCCCCGAACTTGGAAGAATTACCAAATAGTAAAGGTATCGACCTTTGATTCTTTTCTGCAGGCTCTGCAACCCTTGATCTCGCCTGCGCAATCAAAGATGCTATGCCTCCTGAGATTTTGGGATTCTAAACTCTCCAAAGAGTTCCCTGGACTCTGCGATTTCTGCAGCTATGGCTCTGTGCATGAAAGCACTACCCCGCCTGAGCTTCTCTCATTGGATCCTCAAAGGATTCTTTGACTTCTGCACTCCTTGCAGAGTCTTTGCACACACAAAGGTGCTATCTCTTCTGAGCTTTTCCTGTAGCTTCGACCTCTAAGGAATTTATCCTTTTTCCTTCTCCCTTAGATGGAGAATCTGATGCCCTCCTGGCACTCTCTTGCTCAAGCAACTTCTTGTTGAGTCTGCAAAGTATTCAACAACCCTGTGAAGATCCTTCCTTGGACTCTTCTTCTATTCCAGAACTCAAAAGAGTTCTCTCTGTGCGCTCTGGCACCTACTCAATGCCCTCCTGGCAGAGTGTCTATAATCCTCAGTGATTCTGTTTCTCTATGAACTCATAGCAGAGTTCCTCCTCAACACTCTGTGCCTGTGCTCAATGCCCTCCTGACATAGCTCTATAGAACCCTTAGTGATTCTATCTTCTTCCTGAACTCAACAGAGTTCCTCTGTGCACTCTATGCACCTGCTCAATTCCCTCTTGGCAGAGCTCTACAAAACTCCTAAGAGATTTTGTCTTCTACTGTGTCCTCCTCTGCACAGTCTCACCTCCAAGGTATTCAACAACCTTGAGGTCTTCCTCTGAGTCAATGATTTCAGTTGGTGTGCCCTCCTAGCATGTCTTTGTCCAAATTCCGTAGAATTGGAAGTGCTCTCTAAGCACTGACTATCAGAACCCGTAGTGTTCTGTCACACCCTCCTGGTATGAAGCCTCAAAGATCACCAACCCTGAAAATCAAACAACTCCTCAGATAGCAGAACCTATCTGTCCCTGCAAATTCACATCTACATCATACATTCACATCATACAAATAACACATGAAAGCATTCACAAAACACAGACAATATATGCAGGAAAAACTGCTCTGGTTTGTATTAATAAAAATGCCTCCCTTTACAAGGTGTTCCTGAGCTCAGACTTTGACAGTGTCTCGGCTCTTTTTCTCTGCTCTCTTCTCTATTCTCTCTTGCTACCTCTACTTAATCCAAACAAGATCAAAAGATCTTTTACATGAGGGGGCTCTTCGATCTCTTCCCTCCATCCTCACCTACCTATTCAATCTACATTGAATTACCAATAAATGGTTGTCTAGTCCGAATCGGAGCTAGATCCTAGCCTTACAACCATTAAAGGCTACCTACAGCTATGCCTGCGTAAAGGCGTGACTTCATGGCTCAACGGTATTACATGCATTTAATTACATTTACATTCAAATTTTAAAATGTGAGAGGGCTGGCGCCTCTTCTCCTCATTGAATGCGTGAACTGATGTGGGCTGGCTGGCTGGCGCATGGCTGACTTGAGAGCGATGCTCCTGCATCATACTCCTCTGATGCGAAAATTCATGAGCTCCTGCTCATGATCTCTCCACCCTAGCTGTTGAAATCCTCTTGGATCCCAAACAACTCTTTGGAGTTATCTCCCTGCTCCATCTTTCTGTTGCTGCTTCCGCTGCTCTACTGCTGCTGCTGGCTCCCTTCTGCTCAACTTCCCTTTGCTGGAAGTCTCTGCTGATTCCAACATCAGCCGTCTGATCTCATCGATCACCTCATCCAGCTGCTGCAATGGATGGATCTGTTCATGCAACCTCCTCAGCTGCATTTTCTTTCTGCAGATGGGCAGATCATCACGATCTCCCATGTCATCTTCTTCATCCTCTATGGCCTCAACTTGCCACCCTGTTGCAGATTTCAGCTCTGCAGTCTCCTCACTGAACTGTTGTTCAACTTCCTCTTCTGACAGTTCAACTTCTGCCAGTTCTCCTACTGGTGTATCTCCAGCTTCCTCCAGCTTCTCCTCAGACTGGAATCCTCCTTCATCTGCTTCCAACTTAACTTGTTGGATGTGCATGCCCTACACTATCACCCTTCTCTCCAGGGTTTCAATCTCTTTGCACAGATCAACAAGACTCATGCTATCTGTCTCTTCTTTGGCCTCTTCTGCTGCAAGCTCCAATGTTGCAGTCGTCTCCTTTTCAGCTTCCCGGCTGAAAATTTTGAGCCATTCCTCGGAATGCTCATTTTCTTCCGCTTGGGCAGCCTCAAATATCTGCTGCAATTCTTCTTTTACAATCATGGTTGGTTGTTTTTCTCTTGTTGTTGCTGCTTCATCGGCAACACAGACTTTGGCCTCCTCTGGGCTAAGTGGCAGGAATATTCCAATTCCCCCAATCATCAGAAGATTCCTCTGATCCTCCCTCTGGATGGTGCAAGTTTTTAACTTGTCATCATCTTCATTCACATGGCCTGCAAAACCACATGAATCTTCACTTACCAACATTCCCTGCTGATATGACCTCACCTCCGAGTTCATGAGACTTTCACATAGCCTCATCTCAGTTCCCATGTCCACCTGGAAAATTGGGATTTTTCTACTGCCCTCCTGACAGTCTATGAGATCCCGCAGTGATCACGTCTTATTGCCCTCCTGGGAATATGGAATTCCCCCGCTTTCCTCTTGAAAGTCCGTGAGATCCCGTAGTGATCTCATTTCATTGCCCACCTAGCAATTGGAAATTTTTGTCCTGCCCTCTTGGCAGTCTATGAGATCTTCAGCTAATCCCTGTCCATCCTCAATATCACTGAGATTTCTCACATCCTCTGGATCACATACCTGAACCATTTTCTTCTCTGGTCTGTTGAGGTTTTCAGCATGCCTCAACCATATTCTCAACAACCTCTGCTGTCTTTTGGCCACCAATTCCCTAACTGGCCATTTTATCTTTGTCTTCATGGGCCATTCATATACCCATCTCGACTTAGCATTCTGATGCATCCGCAATGCTAGCTCATCCATTCTCGCTCTAATATCGACGAGCTCTTTATCTCTCGCATCGTTCTCCTGCTACTGATGGATCTTCTTTCCACCACGTCCATGGCCTTCAGTAGCCATCTTCCTGTTCTTGTTTTCCTTCCTGGTAAACTTGTTGTTGTCACTCTACAACTATGAGTGCTTCCAGCTTTCTCATACAACCCTCCGACTGTCTTCCTGATTGCTGCGTACCTGCTAACAATCACCACAGAGTTCTAGTACTCTGCTTGTCTCTGCAAGCTGCCTCTGATACCACCTTGCTGTATATCAGAGTATTTTCCTCCCTGCTCTCTCTACCTGAAATATACAAACAGAGTCAAGCTCTGATACCAAATGGTGCAGACCCCCAAACCCTCAGGTCCAAGGTCTGTGCAGGATCGTTCAAATTTCCCTTTTGAGCCGAAGCGACTCTTTCAGATCCCTATCAGGACCTCAAATTTTGATCCACAGGTCCTTCAACTTTCCCCACAATCACTGTACACGACTGTGAACATTTTCCCCCGAAATGTAATTTCGGGTTTCGGAACTCCCTGTGTGCTGATGTCGAGAGTCCTTGACTCTTCGATCTCCCAATATCTGAAATACTGAAACGCCGAAATGGCGCTCACGGTAATTAGCCCCCTGGGCTAGATCTTATTCCATGTGACCACTTCCCATATGACCACAGTCACCCTTCGAGTTTCCCGACACAAAGTGCTAGGTTTTCTGTCCTCTGGACTCTCAAAAAAGCTGATTTCCGAAATGCCGAAATTCCTTATTTCACGGCTTTCTCCTCCTTTCGCAATTTTGGGTTTTCCAACACCAAAATGCTTGGCTCTCTTGGTCTTCAGGATTCCCAAAATGCTAAATTCCAGTATCCCGAAATACCTCGCCCCAGTTCTTCACTTTTAGCGATTTTGGAGTTTCAATCCCCAAAAACCTCTGAACCCTTGTCTTCAGAACTCTCAAGTTCCGAACTCCAATACGCTGAAATGATGCCTCCCATAAATCCTTTCGGACTTCGCGTTTTGGGTTCTCCCGTTGCAAGGTCTCCTCTTCCCTTGCTCTCTCGCACTTCCGGTATCCAAAATGTCGAAGTGACAATACAACCCTTTTTTCTCCTGGCCGAGATCAACAACTATGATCCACTCCCAGATCAACGGCCCTGATCTTTTCGGGATTTTCCTCCCTAAGAGCCCAGATCTCTCATCCTTAGGATTTCCGAAATCCCGATATCCGGTATGCCGAAATCTTGGCCTTCACCCTCGTGACCCGTCGATGTTCTTCTGAAAGTTTTCAGGACTTCGCGTTTCGGAGTTTCGCAAATCCTGTTGCACTAAGCCTTCGCTGACCTCTATACTTCCGGTACTCAAAGTACCAAAGTGCCCTCCTGCTGCCACGTTTCCTTTCCTTGGACGCTTCCGATCCTCTTTCGGATTTCGGAACTCCATGATCCCTGTGGCACAATTCCTCTGTCTTCTTGAATCCTCGGTATCCAAAAACCCGGTGGACTCCCCGATCTCCGCCACATGTCCTCCTATGAAGGGACTGTCCAGATCATTTTCGGGACTTCGCCATTGACGAAGTCTAAAGAATCCCCTCTGTGTTTCCCGGTGTCTAAATCCCTGAAATGGGTGATCTCGTGACACGTGTCCTCCTCTAAATGGACGACTAAGATCTTTTCGCTTATTTCGAGACTATCGCTATGGAGTGTCTCGACCTTTCATCATTAAGACCTCCGAAATCCCGAAGTCCAAAATCCCGATACGTTCGCTATTTCGGGACTTTTCTCCTCTGCTCACAAGGGTTTAAACCTTATGCTTCTCTTGACAGATCCGACGACTATCGGCTACCTGAGTGAGATCTGACGGCTCACGATCTCTCCTGCTTTGTGCGCTCTCCTGCTGCTCCCTGGACGTGGAAACTTCAACGGTCCAGATCTTCCCCTTGGCCTGATCTGATGGCAGCTGTGCTCTCCTTTTGAGCATGCACTTTCTTCCCGAACTTGGAATAATTCCCAAATGCTAAAGGCCTCGACCTTTGATTCTTTTCTGCAGGCCCTGCAACCCTTGATCTCTCCTGCGCACTCAAAGACGTTGTCCCTCCTAAGATTTTGGGATTCTAAACTCTCCAAAGAGTTCCCTAGCCTCTGTGATTTCTGCAGCTATGGCTCTATGCATGAAAACACTACCCCTCCTGAGCTTCTCTCCTTGGATCCTCAAAGGATTCTTCAACTTCTGCGCTCCTTGCAGAGTCTTTGCATACACGAAGGTGCTATCTCTTCTGAGCTTTTCCTGTAGCTTCGACCTCTAAGGAATTTATCCTTTTTCTTTCTCCCTCAAATGGAGAATCTGATTCCCTCCTGGCACTCTCTTTCTCAAGCAACTTCTTTCTGAGTCTGCAGGGTATTCAACAACCCTGTGAAGATCCTTCCTTGGACTCTTCTTCTATTCCAGAACTCAAAGATTTCTCTTTGTGCGCTCTGGCACCTACTCAATGCCCTCCTGGCAGAGTGTCCAGAATCCTCAGTGATTCTGTTTCTCTATGAACTCATAGCAGAGTTCCTTCTTAACACTCTATGCCTGTGCTCAATGCCCTCCTAGTAGAGCTCTATAGAACCCTCAGTGATTCTATCTTCCTCCTGAACTCAACAGAGTTCCTCTGTGCACTCTATGCACCTGTTCAATGCCCTCTTGGCAGAGCTCTACAGAACTCCTCAGAGATTTTGTCTTCTACTGTGTCCTCCTCTGCACAGTCTCACCTCCAAGGTATTCAACAACCTTGACGTCTTCCTCTGAGTCAATGATTTTAGTTGGTGTGCCCTCCTAGCATGTCTTTGTCCAAATTCCAGAGAATTGGAAGTGCTCTCTAAGCATTGACTATTAGAACCCGCAGTGTTCTGTCACACCCTCCTGGTATGAAGCCTCAAAGATTACCAACCCTGAAAATCAAACAACTCCTCAGATAGTAGAACCTATCTATCCCTGCAAATGCACATCTACAACATACATTCACAACATACAAAGAACACATGAAAGCATTCACACAACTCAGACAATATATGCAGGAAAAACTGCTCTGGTTTGTATTAATAAAAATGCCTCCCTTTACAAGGTGTTCCTGAGCTCAGACTTTGACAGTGTCTCGGCTCTTTTTCTCTGCTCTCTTCTCTATTCTCTCTTGCTACCTCTACTTACTCCAATCAAGATCAAAAGATCTTTTACATGAGGGGGCTCTTCGAGCTCTTCCCTCCATCCTCACCTACCTATTCAATCTACATTGAATTACCAATAAATGGCTGTCTAGTCCGAATCGGAGATAGATCCTAGCCTTACAACCATTAAAGGCTACCTACAGCTATGCCTGCGCAAAGGTGCGACTTCATGGCTCAACGACCTTACATGCATTTAATTACATTTACATTCAAATTTTAAAATGTAAGAGGGTTGGCGCCTCTTCTCCTCATTGAATGCGTGCACTGATGTGGGCTGGCTAGCTGGCACATGGCTGGCTTGAGAGCGATGCTCCTGCATCAGTATTATATCAACAAACAAGATTGAAGTTGTTATTAACATTGTTTCTTAACAAACCAGATCGAAGTCGTTATTAACATTGTTTCTTATGAGTTGTAATGTTGCATTGTAAATACATTATAAATATGGAGATACAAGTCTATGTGAGAGTGGTTTAGTAATAATCAAGGTGATTGGGCTTGTATTAACATGGAGATTCATTTTCAAAACCACCTATGTTGGGTGCAAGTTCTTAGTGGTGTATATGATATAAACACTCCCCTCATTGTGTGAGAACTTAACCAAAAAGACAACAACAATATTTAAAAAAAAGTGATATAGAGATGCAAACTCACTCACATTGCAGATACTTTGCTAATTTGCAACAATTTATGTAGGTTTGCAACACCTATGTATGGAAATCTACAATCCATACATGATAGTTTTACCTTACCCTGACATTACTATATGTGACCAAAACACATCCATAAATGTAAATGTAATGAATACATTTAGTTTGTATCCTTGTGCAAATCCATAATCCATACAATTGGGTTTTACACTACCCCATTATTAATATCTACAAAAAAAACACATCCACGAGCATAAATTTTCAAGGCTATAGTGCTTAACACTTAAAAATTGCTTTTACAAAGCTTGTAGCTTTAAGAATTCTTGTGGGTGATCTCATAAGTTGTAACTAAGTCACAATGCACATTCCTAACCCACATTCACAAGCTAATATTATGGATACATTGGTAGTCCACACTGATTTACACATCTAATACCCATGTGGTTTTCCAACCCATGCATGTGGGCGTGTTGTCTTATCATAGATGTAACAAACATGTAGGGTTGCAACCTATACATGTAGATTTGATTCCACTTTCATTACTATTATTTGTAGTAAAAACATATAAAAAATTGTAAAGTTTTAGGCTGTATATTTTTCAAAATTACTTTTATAGAGCTAGTAACATTAAGAATGCTTATTACCTTAATTGACATTGAATTAGATTTGTTGTCACCCACTCAATCAATGCACTATCAAGTAGGCGAACACTATCCACCATGCAACAACTCAATGATTGAGGATGCTGCATGGTCTTCCATCTCGATGGAGATACCCATATCCATAGCCATACCCATAGTGACGTACCCATAGCCATGCACCCCCCCATAGGAATCACTCATAGCTAGGAGCGAGCCAATATCCATACCCATACATGACTCTGATCGCCATTACGTCACTTCACCATGGGAATTAAGTTGTCATCCCCTCGCAATTAAGATGAAACAAACACCAATATCCATGCGAATCCACAGAGTTGGATTTCTAGATACAGATTGAATGCAGAAATTAAGTGCACTACCTACCAATGTTGCTACATATTTCAGTTTTGTATCTGGTGCTCCACGATATTGAAGCAGATTTCTGAAGAATAGTTGGCGTTGTCTGGATTTTAGAGCGATAAACTAGGAGTTTAGAGTGAGCAGCCATCTCTCCCATCTAAGTCGTCAATGTTCTCCATGCTCTTCAAATCCTCGACTTTCACCCAAATTCCCATTTTTGGGGCTCCCCACTTGCAAAATCTTCTTCTCTTTGCATTAATTTTTTCTCGAGTTTTCCTTTTTTGTGTTCATCCGAATAGATAATTTGTTTTACATAATTTGAACTAATATTATATATATTTTAGAATGCATTATTTAGATTTGTTAAAAATGATTGAAGTGTTTAAATGAAACAAAATTATTCCTAAAGATTTGCATTTACGCGGTCTAAAAGCTTTCCTGGTGGAAAGACAAACAAATTTCAATGGTGAAAATGATGTAATTCACAGTGTTAAATGTGTAGAATGAGTTTATGGTAATGGAAGTTCGATTTTTGGTTTGAATGAAGTTTGGAAAATTGGCTTCACAACATTTCCGTTTATAGTTCATGTTGTGGAGAATTTTGCTACTAAAACGGAGCAACATAGTCTCCATTGCTCTTAAAACAAAAAATTCCTTTGCGTTTAAGCTAATTGTTTTTTCAAATGATTTGCATCACATGATAATTGTAAGTTATTTTTAATTATAACATTACATTGAGAATAAAAGGGATCCTAGATTATATATTAATTTATTTTTATTTTAAATTTATTTTTAGTTATTATGTTAGATTTGCATTTATGCAGTCTAAAAGCTTGCGTGGTGGAAATACAGACATATTTCAACAGTGAAAAGCTTCCAGCATTTAATTTATTAAATTTTCTGTCTCATACATTGATGCAGGAGCATTGCTCCACCTCAGCACACGCCAACTGTCTAGCATTTGGTGTGCATTCAAGGAGGGGAGAGGTGCCAACCTCTCATTTTACCCTCAAAATTTAAACGTAATTAAAGCAATTAAGTGTTGTTGGGCTGGAAGAGCCAAGTCATGCCTTCACATAGGCTATGGATAGGGTTACCTTAAGTGGTTAACGGTAGGAAGGATCTAGATCTGATTCGGACTAGATTTCAACTCATTGTAATCTGCCTCAATAGACAGGCATTTTGAATGGTGATTAGACACCACTAGTGTAGCTTGTAGGGAAATCTCGTCGAGCCCCTCTTGTATAAATATTTGTATCATATGCCCAGTAGAGGTTGTTGTTGAAGGTTGTTGAGAGGCTGCTGAAGATCAATGGTAAAAACATTGTAATCCAAGAGGAGAGTTGAGAGGCGAGACTCAATTGCATTATGAGCTCATACATTGTAATTAACATTCATATTAATACAAAGAGAACAATTTTTCCTGCATTTGATTCTGTGTATGTTTCTCTGTGTTTAATGACTGTTATCTGTGTGTTTATGAATGTATGTTGTAGATGCATGAGATAGGTTTCATCTACAGGGATAAAGATAGAATTATCTATCTGTGAGTTTCTAGAATTGTTCTGGGTTCTTTCAGGCTAAATACAAGGAGTGCATGGCATAGTATCAAAAACTCTGTGAGCCAGCGCAACGAGTGCACATATAAAATTCAAGATGAATTCAGAAGATAACGTGCCGGGAGGGATGATCCAGGTGGATATCAGTGGCTACCCATCTTTTCCATCTGGCTCAAAACAATTGTCTGACAATTTTGGTAATTTACCATTTTTAGCAGTTTTTCGGGTCCTGAAACTTCTAGAGCCGTTTTGAGGCCCTAAATGAAGTTTTTTGGGAAAATGGGAAAAAACATGGAAGTACCATAGATGTTTCCCCCAAAATGAATCTCCTCGATGATACCTTTCCAACGGGCTATCATGCGCTTAAAACAGAGATCGTATGCAAAAGTTACGACCCCGGGAAGTTGATGTACTAACTTACCCAAACGGGGCCCACATGACTTTTGGTGCTTCATCTCCTAGGGTTAGGTTTTTGGATGTCTAGGGTTTTTTTCATTCCTGTTTATTGTAAAAAGGCCTTCAGAGCCTCATTGTAATCATCTTCTTGCGAATGAGTGTAGCCATCACATCTCTTCTCAGAGATAAGCCGCCACCATTCCAACAAGCTTGTTTTCCACTGCATTTTACAGTTTCAACTTATTTCCTTATTGAATAAAAAACCATTTTTACTGTATCTTTGTTATTTTTTGTTAAGCACCTATTAATAATCTGTAGTCATTTTGTTCTGCTCATAAAATCTGGATCAATGGTATCAGAGTTGTCTACTCCTTGTCAACTTAATGCATGTCCCCAACGAGGTTGGAGTACAAAGAGTTGGGTCTCGAGCTTGTTTCTCTTGAGGACAAAAGCTTTCGCATGCCCAAGTGACCTCTCATGGCAAGAGAAAAGAAAGATGACGAGACATGATATCCTTTCAAAATGTTGCTTGAGGAAGCCCTCATGCAACAGAGGAACGAGATGATGGATAGTTTCACGCAAATCCTACGACAGCTACTAACAGACGACACATCTTCTTTGAGCGGAGGCACCGCCCCCTTCAAGGTAAAAATAAACTTCGATATTCCTATGTTTGAAGGTTAGATAGACGCAGATGCTATAGACAAATGGTTGAATCTACTAGAAGGGTATTTTTCTATCCATAACTTTTCGAATAGAGAAAATATTACTTTTGCGCTCCTCAAAGCCGTTCCCCATGTTAAAGATTGGTGGGAAACTTTCTGTGAGTAAAAGGAAACAGAGGAACCCTCATTATTTATAGTCATGGCCACTTAGGAATCCTTCAGGGATGCTATTAAGAAACAATACTACCTGTCGGAAGTTATGACGACTTGTATACCAAATGGACCACACTATGGCAAGAAAGAGACCAAACAGTGCCAGATTTCACAAATATCTTCCATACCTTGTGCACCAAGCTGGGTATCAAAGACTTAGAGTGACATCTAGTGCTCAAGTATTGCGGTGCTCTACATATATACATCCAGACCGAAATGGAATTTCTGGACATCTCATCCTTAGGCGCGACTTACTGATATGCCGTCAAAATCAAGCAGAAGCTCAAACAAAAGACGCGACAATTTGGGCCTGGGAACCCATCACAACAAAATCCAGGAAGGGGCTGCCCCAAACCACAGAAAAAAGGATAGAGCAAAGATGGAAAGTATCAGGACAACCGGTCCAAGCCGCAAGCAAAGAAGGACATAAAAAAGGCAAAGAAAGACACCAGGAAGTGGCGAGACTTCCATAAGAGCCCTTGGCATAACACTGCTGACTGCCGCTCAAAGCAATCACTGGTGGTTGAAGTGAAAGCCTATGAATCAGATGCAGGTTCTGACTCTGAGTCGGAACTAGAAAGGGGAAGATGGATCATTGACATGGAATCCAGTGCCACCATTGCTACCGCCAAGCTCCAGCCTGGTGAACTAGACGAGCCAGAAGAAGGAGAGTGCCTCTTTCATTCACAGATGTGGGTAAAAGGCACCCTGTTGCACTTCATCGTTGATAGCGGTAGCCAGAAGAACCTCATCTCAGTAGAGGTCATCAAGTGGCTGGTCCTGCCGACAACGCCGCATCCACAACCCTACACCATTGGATGGCTCCGCCAAGGAAGGGATCTCCACGTTAGCCAACAGTGTCGAATGTCGTACGACATCAAGACCTTCAAAGACAAGGTATTGTGTGATGTTGCTCCTCTCTAAGTTTGTGATGTTCTTTTGGGCCAACCTTATTTATGGAAACTTCATGTTGTATATGAGTCTAGGCCTCGTAGTGTTTTTATTACTATGAATAAGAAATTGTACAGGATACCCGAGGCAGTCCCACCTAGTGCTATTTCCTTGATCTCTGCTAAGAAATGCAGGAAGGTCATCTCTCAGATGGGGAAGTTTGTCTTCTTCTTGATTCACTCTCAGAATGAGAAAAATATCACAACCACATCCAAGGTCTCTACGACCGACCTCTCCACATAGCATAAGCAAGTAGATAAGGTCGTGGAAGAATACTCATATTTCTTCTGCTCACCTATTGGGGTACCTTTGCATTGCCAGGTCAAGCACCCCATCGATCTGACCCCTAACGCACCGCTGCCCAATGGGCCAATCTATCACCACTTTCTATTAGAGAATGAGGAGATCAAGCGTTAAATCCAAGAACTGCTCCACAAGGGGCACATCCATCCCAACTCATCACTTTGCAGGAGCCCAATCGTGTTGGTACAAAAGAAATATGGAACATGGTGACTCTGCATTGATTACCGGGCTTTGAATAAAATCACAGTCAAAAACTGGTACCTGATTCCCCAAATAGACGACCTCCTTGATCAACTCATGGGGGCCAAATACTTTAGTAAGATTGACTAGAAGTATGGCTACCACCAGGTCCTGATAGAACATACACATGTATGTAAGACCACCTTCAAGTCAAAGGAAGGCCTTTTTGATTTGTTGGTCATGCCCTTTGGTTTGACAAATGATCTAGCCACTTTCATGAGGATGGTGGACGATATCCTGCGACCATTCACCAATACTTTTGTAGTGGTGTATCTGGATGACATTCTCATTTACAACAAGACTTGGGCCGAACACTTGCAGCATATTCAACAGGTTCTGCACACCCTGCAATAGCACAAGCTATACACCAACTTGGAAAAATGCTCCTTCGGCATGGACATGGTCCATTACCTGGGCTACATCGTTGATCAACATGGCGTACATGTGGATCCAACCAAGATCCAAGTCATTTGTTACTGTCCAACCCCAACCACACTCACCGAGATTTGGAGCTTCTTGGGCCTCACCAATTTTTATTGCAGGTTTGTGTTGGGATTCTCCCATATTGTATGGGCCCTCAACCAAATAACTAGGGGTGGTGGTAAGGCGAAATTTGCGTGGGGCCAATCCCAACAACAAGCATTCAATTATTTGAAGCAACACTTGTGCTCAGCCCCAGTACTTTCACTACCAGACCTGCAACATCCCTTTGATATCGAGACATATGCTTCAGACTATGTTGTGGGCATTGTTCTCACTCAGCACAACCACCCCGTGGCCTATCATAGTGAGATACTATCATATGTTGTTCGTAAGTACCCTACTTACGACAAATAAATGTACTCCATTGTGCAATCCTGTCGCCATTGGAGACATTACATTCTTGGGAAGGAGATAGTCATCCACGCTGATCATAATCCACTGCAATTCATGTAGACACAAGGAAAATTGCAGAATGAACGCCATCAAAAGTGGTCCACATACTTGCAACAATTCCACCTCAACATCAAGTATAAAAAATGAAGCATCAATTGTGTCCCAGATTGCCTCAACAGACCGCCAGTTGCGACACTCACCACGGTGCTAGAATCTTGCAGCCATGAGACCTCTAGATGGCCCCAACTCTATGATATAGACCTAGACTTCACCACCACCTACCAAATGTTGGATGCAAACGCAATTGTCGATAATTTCCATCTTCAGGATGGGTTGTTGTGTCGTTTGGGCCATATATGTGTTCCATCAAGAGAGAGATCAAAGTTGATCAAGGAATTCCACTACATTCGGGTGGTAGGACACTTCAGCGTCGAAAATATAGTGGCAATGCTACAAAAACATTTCTACTAGCTGAAACTTCGACAGGAGGTTAGCAAGTATATCAGGTCCTGCACTGCCTATGCTATTTCCAAACCGACCACTGATAAATAGGGCCTGTACACCCCTCTTCCTACTCCTGATAGACCATGGGAATCCATCTCAATGGACTACATGTAGAGCCTCCCATCTACCAAGCGGGGAAATGACTGTGTTTTTGTGGTTGTTGATCGCTTTTCTAAGATGGCGATTTTGGTTGGCTGCAAGAAGAGCATCACAGTAGAGGCCACTGCGAAGCTCTTCTTTGAATGAGTCTGGGTACATTTTGGAATCCCATAAACCATTGTCTCAGATTGGGAAAGTTGATTTCTCAGCACATTCTGGTCTAGTCTCTAGTCACTGCTAGACACCAAGCTCCCCAAATACATGGCCTTCCACCCCCAGACAGATGGCTAAAATGAGGTCATAAATCGAATGATTGTGCATATCCTTCACATGTATAATTTCAAGCACCCTTGCACATGGGATGAGAACCTTCCCTATGTCCAACAAAACTACAACCAAGCCCTGCATAGCTCAACCAGCCATAGCCCCTTTCAGGTGGGGTTGGGATTCCAGCCATTGGGTCCCATAGATGTTGCACTTCCCCTTGCGGTCACCTTGACCGATGCATCTCCTACTCCAACTAAAGCTGAAAAATCCACCCAGTTCATTGAGCGGATCCAACACATCCACCAATAGGTTCAGGATATCCTACAGAAGTCCAATGACAAGTACAAGCAGCGCCATGATCAACATCGGGTGCCACATAGGTTTCAGGTGGGCGACAAAGTTTGGTTGCACTTGCAGAAAGAATGCCTTACAGGACCCCATAAGAAGCTTCACCCACTTTGTTATGGTTCATACACCATCACCAAGGCCATGGGGGATAATTCTTTTGAGCCCAACATTCCTCCTTTCCTTGGCCTGCACTCAATGTTCAACGTGGATCTCCTTCGCCCTTATTTCCCACCATTATTGGACACCTTAGAAGTAGTAGAACATATGACACCAACATCGTTCAACCTTGAATGCATAGAACAAACATCCAATGATCAGATTGTGGACACACAGATCAAGGGAACTCGACAACAAATGATCCATCTTTATCAAGTCATCAAAGTAGGGCAACTTCTACACCAAGGCAAGTGGCTCACCCAGGGCCAAATTCAACAGAAATTTCCTCATCTGATGGGGGAACTCAATGCAAAGGAGACCATTGCTTCCTAAGGAGGGAGTATTGATCTAGGTGGATATCGGTGGCCACCCACCTTTTCCAACTGGCTCAAAATAGTTTTATGACAATTTTGGTAATTTACTATTTTTAGCAGTTTTGTTGGGTCCTAAAACTTCCAGAGCAGTTTTGAGGCCCTAAACGAGGTTTTTTGGGAAAACAGGGAGCAACAACGAAATTCCTTCAATGTTGCCCCCAAAATGAATATCCTCAACGATACCTTTCCAACAGGCTATCATGCGTCTAAAACGAAGTCGTATGCAAAAGTTACGACCCCAGGAAGTTGATGTACTAACTTACCCAAACGGAGCCCAGCTTCATCTCCTAGGGTTATGTTTTTGGATGTCTAGGGTTTTTGGCATTCATGTTTATTGTAAAAAGGCCTTCAGAGCCTCATTTTAATCATCTTCTTGTGAATGAGCGCAACCGTCACATCTCTTCTCAGAGATAAGCCACCACCATTCCAACAAGCTTGTTTTCCGCTGCATTTTACAGTTTTAGCTTATTTCCTTATTGAATAGAAAACTAGTTTTACTGTATCTCTATTATTTTGTGTTAAGCACCTGTTAATAATTTGTAGTCATTTAGTTGTTCTCATAAAATCCATATCAAGGGCACACCAAAATAGTTCACATACTCAAAGTGGAGCCTCAAGGTTACTAAATACCTTGGAGGAGAAACTATGCAGAGAAGGCACATAAAGCACAGGGTTGCTGAACACTCTGTCAAGATTTGCCAGGAGGGCATTGAGCAGGTGAAAGTGTGAAAAAAGGGAATTCTGTTTCAAGTTATGAGGAGAGGAGTGTTAAAGGAGGACACTCACAGAGTTGTTGAACACTCTGGAGGAGGACTTGTGCAAGGAGTGCACTAGGCAAACATTTAGATAAGTGTTGTGAGAAGCCGTCTGAAGGATCAACTAAGCGTAAGGATTGCACCAAAGGTAAACCAATATAGACTTACAAGATCAAGAGGAAAATCACTGCCGAGACCCAATAGTCAAGTTCGCAGGATGAATATCTAAGGCCGCAACATTTGATACTTAGGTGATTTTCCCAATTTCGGGAGGAAGCCAAAGCTTAAGTGGAGGAGCCATAACAACTGACAGATCAACTGCAGGAGGAGATATATGGACCATCAGATCAGAGCCCAAAAATTGATAGGATAATGGGATAGTGAAGTCCCGAAGTCCCAAAGAGAAGAGGGATCACCCATTTTCAGGAGAGACAGGTGGCGAAAGTTCAGAAGGTCCGAGAGATAAATCTCTGGGAAAATCTGCATGGAGCAGAAGCAAAATCATTGAAGTCACGAAGGGAGAAGGACATGTGGAAGATATCCAAAGACTTCAGAGGAAAGCAGAGTTGGTAAAGCCAAAAATCCTAAATCTTGAAGCATTAAGGGTCATTGTCCTAAGGAAGTGACGGGGACCACTGATCCTCGTGCTAGTTGTGTTCATCGGTTTGAAGTTCAGGGAAAATAAGTTTGTTGTTCTAAGAAAGGATGAAGCTTGAAGTCCAAAGGGACTTTTAGGGTTTATCCTTGGGTCATAGCTCAAGGTCACATGGGAAAAGGGGCCTAGCATAGAGAGATAGAACATGTTGTTAAATTTCTTCAAAGGGGCCAAGAAAGAGCCCACGATATTGATAGAACCTGCACTTTGGAGAAAGGGGGACCTGTGAAATTGAATTGGGTTCCAAAAGGGACCTGAAGAGCCGATTTGAATTAAGTGATTGAATGATCCTAGACTGGGAGGTCGTGCAGCCTTAGGAGGAAGAAGGGGGGGGGGGGTCTGCACTAGAATGGTATCAGAGCCTGAATTTGTTTTCAGGTAGCGGAGAGTAGAGAGCCACATAATTGATTTCTGTAGGTAGAGGAGACAGTCTGGCTACATCAAGTAGAGTCAGATCTTGAATTCTCCTTGTTAAGCCTTAATATTGGCTCATTACCCCTTAATTGGGGCATATTATATTAGTAATTTTATTTTATTTATGTCGGCTTTAGGCCATTAGTTGTAATTATACCTCCTAGTCTCTTATATATACCA
>JZKD02S0016139.1:299272-317653 GCA_000966675.3 Picea glauca
TATCCATTCATGTGTGTTGTATATGCATGTGCATTGTCCTTCATGTCCAAATATCTTTATCAATCTTGCGGTCCAAAACCCATGACTAGGGTTGACATCAATGACAACAACCAATATTCCAACACATACACTGTAATTAACATTTAGATTAATACAATGAGAGAAATTTTTATTGCATGTGATTTTGTGTATGTTTCTCTGTGTTTAATGAATGTTATCTGTGTGTTTATGAATGTATGTTGTAGATGTATGAGATAGGTTTCATCTACAGGGATAAATATAGAATTCTCTATCTGTGAGTTTGTGGAATTGTTTTGGGTTCTTTCAGGCTAAATGCAAGGAGTGCATGACATAGTATCAAAAAATCTGTGAGCTAGCACAAGGAGTGCACATATGAAATTCAAGCTGAATTCAAAAGAGAACGTGCCAGGAGGTCACACCGGAATAGTTCACATACTCAGAGTGGAGCCTCAAGGTTACTGAATACCTTGGAGGTGAAACTATGCAGAGAAGGCACATAAAGCACAAAGTTGTTGAACACTTTGTCGAGCTCTGCCAGGAGAGCATCGAGCAGGTGCAAGTGTGCACAAAGGGAATTCTATTTCAAGTTCCAAGGAGAGGAGTGTCAAAGGTGGACAATCATAGAGTTGATGAACACTTTGGAGGAATACCTATGCAAGGAGTGCACCAGACCAACATTTAGATAAGTGTTTTGAGAAGCCGTATGAAGGCTCAGATAAGCGTAAGGATTGCGCCAAAGGTAAATCGATCTCGCCTTACAAGCTCAAAAAGAAAATCACTGTCGATACCCAACAATCGGGTTCGTAGGAGGAATATCGAATGACATAGCCTTTGATACTTAGGTGATTCTACCAATTTCGGGAGGAAGCCAAATCTTAAGTGGAGGAGTCACAACAAATGACAGATCAACTACAGGTGGAGAGATCTAGACCGTCAGATCAGAGCCTAGAAATTGATAGGAGAATGAGGTAGTGAAGTCCCAAAGTAGCAAAGCCAAGCGAGATCGTCCATTGTTAGGAGAGAAAAATGGAGAAAGATCAGAAGGTCCGAGAGATAAAGCTTCGAGAAAATATGTGTGGAGCAGAAGCAAAATTGTAGAAGTCACGAAGGGTGAAGGAATCTAGATTGTTGGATCTAGAAGGGACATGTGGCAGAGATCCACGAACTTCAGAGGAAGATCCCTTTGGATTAAAGAGGATTTGGTAAAGCCAAAGCTCCCGAATCTCGAATCATTGAGGGTCGTTGACCTAAGGAAGTGATGAGGACCATTGATCCTCGTGCCAATTGTGTTCAACAGTTTGGAGTCCGAGGAAAAAAAGTTTGTTGTTGTGAGAAAGGATGAAGCCTGAACTCCAAAGTGCCTTTCAGGGTTTAGCCCCAGGTCACAGTCTGAGGTCACATGGGAAAAGGGGGATAACATAAAGAGATATCCCCTAATGTTAAATTTCTTCAGAGGGGCCAAGAAAGATCTCGCGGGATTGATAGAACCTGCACCTTTTAGAAAGGGGGACCTGTGAAATTTAATTGGGTTCCAGCATGGACCCTAAGAGACGATTTGGCTCAAGTGATTGAACGATCCTAGACCAGGAGGTTGTGCAACCCCAAGGAGGAAAGGGGGGGCTATGCGTCATACATGTGTCCATCAAAAGAGGACAATTGGCAAGTCAAAATTTTGTCCAACAATCACAAAATAATAATTACATACTTCCACAAATTAAAATTCAAATTTCCATAAATGGAAATTCATTTTTAAAACTTTAAAATAAATTGTTTTGAATATTTGAGGATGTCACATCCTCTCCCCGTTAAGTATAACACTGTCCTCAATGTTCAAATAATCTCTTGGAACAAAGATGGATAATATTTCAACATTTCTTCTTCCAACTCCCAAGTAGGCTCCTCAGGACTAAAGTGCTTCCATTGCACTTTTACCTGGGCGGTGGATTTGTTTCGAGGTAATGTTTCTTTCCTATCCATAATGCATAGAGGTTCCACTTGGAACTCTCCTTCTGGTTCCACCTACACCATGTTTCAATCAATGATGTGAGTAGGATCATGAATATAATAATGAAACATGAAAAAAATTATGAACTTTTAAATTTGCAGGGAGTGTTAGTTGGTATGGCACTGGTCCGATTCGAGTTAAGACTTTGCATGGACCACACAATCTTGGTGCCAAATTGGAACAAATTCCTAGTTTTAGGGAGCTCCTCCTTTCTTTGACTTTGAGATATACATGCTCTCCAATTTTGAATTCTTGATGTCTCCTTTTCATATCTGCATAGTTTTTTTTTCGATCTTGTGCCTCTTTCAAATTATGTTGTACCCTTTTGACCATCCTTTCCATTTCTTGGAGCATTTCTGGTCCAACCATAATCATGTCAAATGGATTATCCCAATTGATGAGGGTTGTACATTTCCTTCCGTATAAAACTTCGAAGGGACTCATCTTAGCTACTTAGTATGTGAATTCAACTAAGTGTAGATACTCTTCCCACTTAGTCAGTTTTGTTCTTACATACATTTGTAACATATCTTCGATAATATGATTCGTACATTATGTTTTACCATCCGTATGTGGATGGTAACTTGTGATGAAATTCATATTAGTACCCAAACCTGCAAACAATTCCTTCCAAAAATTGGATGTAAATTTAACGTCTTTATTTGAAATCACCATATTAGGAATCCCATGCAATCTAAATATTTATTTCATAAAACGTTCAGCGATATTAATCGCTTTGTAAGTAGATTTCACAAGTACAAAATGTGCAGACTTACTTAGCTTATCAATCACTACCATAATTAAATCGTTTTGTCTTTGAGTCTTAGGAAAACCTGTAATGAAGTCCATTAAAATAATTTCCCATTTCCATTCTGGTATAGGAAGAGGTTGTAAAAGACTTGCCAGATGTTGATGCTTAGCCTTTACTTGTTGAAAATCTAAACATTTAGACAAGTATTCAACTGTTTCATATTTCATATTAGGCTAGTAAAACTGTTTTCTTAAAGATGTTATCATTTTCTGGTATCCCGGATGACCAGAATATGGCTTTTTGTGCAGCTCATTAAGAATCATCGTCTTCAATTTAGTATAATTAGGTACATATAGCCTATTTTTGAACCTTAACAATCCATTTTTATCCATATTGAGATCTATACTGCGCAAATTTCCCTCATTTTTCTGCAATTGATCTATTGTTTTGATGTATTTTACATTATTTATGCTTGCAGATTTAATCTTGTCCTCAATATCATTTTCTTCTTTGTTGATAATTACTTCATATTACTCGTTATTTCTCCAAATTAGTGCATCTACAAGTTTATTTTATTTTCCTTTGATGTGTCGTACTTCAAAATCAAACTCGCTTAGAAAGGCCAACCACCTCGCCTGTCTTGCATCGAGATCCTGTTGACTGAACAAGTGTTTTACACCACTGCTATCTGTTAGTAATAGAAATTTCCTTCCCATTAAATAATGCCGCCACATTTTCAATGCATGAATTACAATTGTTAATTCTAGATCCTGAGTTACATAGTTTCTTTCATGTTCCTTTAATTTGCGCGATTCATAACAAATGACGTGTCCATCCTATGTTAGTACTCCTTCTAATCCTTATTTAATTTCATCCACACAAAATGTAAAGTCTTTATATGGGTCTTCCACCTTAAGTATTTGCGTTGTAGTTAATAGTCCTTTCAATTTATCAAAATTGTCTTGGAATTTTTGAGATCAATTAAATTTCATCCCCTTTTTCTGCAGTGATGTAATAAGATAGGTGATTTTGGAAAACCCTTTGATAAACCTCCGATAATAACCGGTAATCTCCATGAATGATCTTATGTCTGATACATCTTTAGGAGTAGGCCATTCCATAATGGCTCTAATATTTTCAGGGTCCACTACAATATCGTCTTCTGATATTACATGTCCTAAATATTGTATCTTCCTTTGGTAAAAGTCACATTTATCGAACTTAGCATATAGTTTATTCTCTCTTAGAGTCTGTAACACCATTTTCAAATGTTGTTCATGTTCTTCTTCAGTTTTTGAATAGATTAGTATATCATCAATAAAGATCAGTATGAATTTATCCAAATACTGGCTGGATATACTGTTCATGAAGCACATAAAACTTGATGGTGCGTTAGTAAGTCCAAATAGAATCACTACAAATTCATAATGTCCATAACGCGTTCTAAATGCATTTTTGTTTACATCTTCATCCTTTATCCCGATCTGATGATAATCAAATCTCAAGTCTAGCTTAGAGAATATTTTTGCTCCTCCAACCTAGTCAAAGAGATTGTTGATCCTAGGTAAAGGTTATTTTTTTTAATTGTCATTTTATTCAATTGACGATAATCAATACATAATTAGCGTTCCATATTTATTTTTAACAAATAAAATTGGTGCCCCCCATGGTTAAACACTTGGTTTGATGTATTATTTATCTAGAAGTTCCTGTAATTGAATTTTAAGTTTTGTTGTCTCAGGAACAGTCATTCTATAAGGTGCATTTGATGTTAAATTTAGATATTCTATTAAGTTCTTTTCAATTTACTAGACAATAATATCATAAGCAGGATCACTAAGAGAAACACAATCACAAGGTACACACCATTTTGTCATGGGAAACCCTCATGGGGGAGAAAAACCAACAAAAACTTCCTTAATATAGATTGCCATTACAATGCCAAGATAAAATACCAAACCACCAAGAATATCCAAGACAAAGCATGTGCATCTCTCTTCTCCTTCTCCTATCCTTCCTTCAAAACTTGGGCACTAGATGGGTGACTTGAGTGAGTGTGTGAGGCACCATCCCTACTTATTTATACTAGTTGGGAGGCATTAGGGTTATGTCTTTTCACCAAGATGGGCCAACTTCTTCAAATAGTGGTTAAAACCACTTTAATTAGCCCTATGGGACAAATTTACAAATAACACCATATAACTATGGTTTTACCAATCCACAAAAGGGGATTTGGTCTTATACAAAGCCTGACATGATCAATCCACAAAATGGGATTTGATCTATATAAAAATAACTCAATTACAATTAGAATATTCTTCGTAGTTACAATATTTCAACACTCCCCCTTAAGAAGAAGGGTATTCTACAACATCATCATGAGAGAGAGAGGGAAACAACAACATCAACATATGGAACACTGACTAACACGTCTATAAATCATCGGAATTTTTTCTCATCATCAATAACATCATCTTTCACAGCATGGAGCTAGAGTAACATCATCATCATGTGCATCAACATCAATTAGCATAATGCTAAGGAAACACCATCATTAATAACATGAGGTTAGTACAAAATCATCAACAACAACATGAGGCTGATACATCATCATCAACAACAACCCGAGGCTGATACATCATAATCAACAACAACATGAGGTTGATACAAAAACATTATCAACATGAGGCTGAGATAACAACATCATCATCATATAGCAACATAATGATGTAGGTGTAACAAAAACATTTTGTGGTACTATGACAAGCCATCCTTACTGGACCTTCAAGATCTGTTCAGGGATGATCAGTCCCCTAAGATATAAAATCCTAACTAAGCTACCCATTGTTGGTCAGGATACCATAGTATCATCTGCATCACTCCCACTTTTGAGGGAGGTCATTTTGGACTATACCAAGCTTGTCTCGAAAGTATTCAAACTTTACACGAGACAGAGGATTGGTCAACACATATACAACGTGCTCATCTATGCCAACATATTGGATCTTTACAACTCCCTTCTACACCATATCACGAATGTAGTGATATCATATTTCCATGTGCTTCGACTTATCATGGAACACTGGGTTCTCCATAATATTTTTGCAACTTTGGTTATCAAATAGAATCACGATGGCTTCCATCTCCAGATCGAACATATCTGTCAACAACTTCCGAAGCCATATGGATTCACAACTAGTGGAACATGCTGCAATTCCTTCCACTTCTGTCGTGCTGAGAGAAATACTATATTTCTTCCTGCTATGCCATGAAGTCATGGCTGACCCCAGACTGAAACAACATCCTGAAGTGTTTTTTCTATCAGAAACACTTCCAGCCCAATCAATATAACCAAGTAGTATGAAGTCATAATCTCCAGTATAACAAAGACCAAAGACCAATGTACCCTTAAGGTATCTCATCACATGTTTTGCAGCTACAAGGTGAACATGTATGGGCTCTACTAGATACTGACTCAAGGTGTTCACAGTAAAACATATATCGGGCCTGGTATTTGGAAGATACACCAACAAACCAATAATATGTCTGTACAGAGTAGCATCAACTAATTCTGACGAAGTATCATCTAGGAGATTCAACTTTGTTTCCATGGGTGTGTACATGGATTTGCATTCCAACATGTCAAACCTCTTTAGTATTGCAATTGCATACTTCCCTTGGTTAAGGAAGATATTCTCTGGGCTCTGCCAAACTTTAAGACCTAAGAAATAATGCATCAGTCCTAAGTCTTTCATATCAAACTATGCATTGAGTTTCTTCTTACAATTTGTGATGAGATTTTCTTCTCCCATCTAGAATAAATAATCTACATATATTAGTAATATCACCGACTCATCATTTATAGCATTGAATTAAAGGTTAGAATAAGATTTACTCTTGGTAAATCCCAAGATCGTCAGGAAACTATCAATTCTACCATACCAAGCTCTAGGATATTGCTTCAACCTGTATAGAGCCTTATTCAACCTGCAGACATGAGTCTTTCTATCTTCCAATTCAAACCCTTGGGGTTGTATTATATACACTTCTTCTTCAATTACACCATTTAAGAAGGACGTTTTCACATCCATTTGGTGTAACTTCCACTTCATCTTGGCTGCAAGAGCTATGATGGTTATGATTGAAGTGTTTTTGGCTACAAGAGCAAACATCTCTTCATAATCAATGCCTTCCTTTTGAGAAAAATCCACGAGCTACAAATCTTTCTTTATGTTTCTCAATACTTCCATCAACAAGTTTATTTTTTATATCCATTTGGAAGATACAACATATTTTTTCTTCAGCCTGAGAACTATTTCCCATACATCATTATTTATAATGGATTGGTATTCTTTTGTCATGGAATCCACCCATTCTTTCTTCTGAATGGATTCTTCAAATCAAGTAGGTTCCTTTTCTATGAGATCACACATCAAGGCCATATAACTAGAGAATGGCTTAGGTTTCTTTCTTTGTCTCATGGTTATTTCTGGGGCACCATACTTCTCTCCATCTTGAATAAGTTCCCTTTCCCAATCTGTCTTTCTCTTGTGAGAGATCGTCATTTGGGGAGGTTCTTGAGATTCTATCATGTCATTATCTTCTGGAATCTCATCATTAGGGGTAACTGTGACTTCCTTCACTGGTTCTGTAACTCTGGGAGCTAAAGGTTCTTCTTCATATACTTCTTCAAGCTGGCATCTCCTTGATCTCATGAGTGCTTCATCTTCATCAAAGGTTACATCTATGTTGATCTCAATATGATGGTAAGCTTGTATGTAAATTCTGAAGGCCTTAGAGACCTCACAATATCCAACAAATATTCCCTTATTTTCTGAAGGATCCAACTTAGTTCTCCTTTCTTTTAGAATGTGTACAAACACTGGACAACCAAATATTTTGAGATTCTTACTTTTGGCTTCTTTCTGGAGAACATTTATTCAGGGGTTTTGAATCCAAGTGCACAATGGGATAATTTGTTTTGGACATAAACTGTTGTTGTTTCTTCTTCGGCCCATAAGTGCATTGGAAGATCTTGATCGTGGATCATAGTCTTCACTTCTTCCATTATTGTTGCATTCTTTCTTTCTGCTA
This sequence comes from Picea glauca, assembly GCA_000966675.3. NCBI lineage: Eukaryota > Viridiplantae > Streptophyta > Pinopsida > Pinales > Pinaceae > Picea > Picea glauca. Next base: position 307,144 of record JZKD02S0016139.1, read on the forward strand.
CACCATTTTGCTGAGGATTATAGGGAGTGGTGAGCTCCCTCTTAATCTTGACATCTCTGGAAAATCTTACAAATTCTTTTGAGTTGTATTCTCCTCCATTATTTGACCTGAGTATCTTGATTTTTCTTTCAGAGAGATTTTTCTATCAAGGATTTGAATTCCTTGAATTTTCCAAATACTTCATCTGTTGATTTCAATAAATAAAGTCAAGTCTTGCGAGAATAGTCATCAATAAATGATACATAGTATACATACCCACTTAGAGAGGTTGATGGAATTGAACCACATACATTTGAGTGGACAAGTACAAACCTCCTTCTTCTAGTACATATGATACATCCTTCATCGAAGTTCCTGTCATGTGCTTAAGAGTCAAGTATCTTTTCCAGGCATCACAAAACATAATATTCATATTCTTCTTTAGTCACCTTCTTGGGTGTCTCATCATATTCAACTGCATGGGAATGATGTATTTTGTTATATATATTCTTGTAATCTTCCCTTCTGGAAGGACAATTATTAGCAATGTGTCCCATCTTATCACAATGATAACATTGATAAGAGGAGAAATATTTTTCTCTTCTTTGACCCTTCTGAAATTTCTGTAATCTCCTTGGAGGGTGAGATTATTTATGAGGGTGGGTCTCCTTTTGGAAATGATACCTTTTATTTCCTTTTTTAGTATGAACATCTAGGGCGTGGTATTCATCCCTTAATAGTAAAGCTTCTCTGTTGGACACTCTTGCTTCTTCTTGAACACATTCTTCCCATAGACTGTCAAATTGTAGTTTCTCTTTTCTTGCATAGATAGTTTGGACGAAGGAATCCCAGGGTATTTTGAGGCCATCAAGAGTTTTCATTATTAGTTCATCTTCATACAAGTTGTCTCCAATTGATTCTAACTATTCTGTAAAATGAGTAACCCTAGAGAAATAGTCATGAACTATTTCTCCTTTCTGCATCTTTGTATTCTTGAGTTGGGTTCTCAAGTTCATATTCCGTTTAATGTTCTTTCCTTCATACATTATCATTAGGGAATCAAACATTTATTTTGGATCATTCTTGGAAGATACTTGAGGGATAAAGTGATCTTTAATGGAGTCTACAATGATCCTTTTGGCCCTAACCATATCCTTCTTGTACTTTGCTTTAGCTGCATATTCTTCGGGTTTTGGTACATTTTATTTTATGAATTTTGCAAGTTCATTCTCTTCAAGAATGAGTCCAATCATGTACTTCTAGGAACAAAAGTTTTCCACACCTTTTAACTTGTCAACAAGCTTGTAGACATCTTGACTTGGAGCTGAGAAAATGACCTAAAATTGAAAGTGCTCAGAAATTGAATCTGATCCTTCCAAGAGGTGCACTGGGCTAAGGTGAGTATGCTAGAGCTGTTAGATTTCAAAATTTTTAATTTTTACCCCTTGAAACTTGACCTACGCAAATATGGACTGGTACTTCTGGTACTAGTTCTGGTTTCCTAGTTTTCTGGTACCAGTCAAAACTAGGGTTTGACTTTCCAGAGGCTCTGGCCACAGAAAATGTGTGCTCAAGCTTCCAATGAGTTTTCTAGGCTAGGGCACACTTCCCTAGATGGTTTTTAGTAAAACATTCCCTTCTAATAAAAATCCCTAATTTTCTTGTACAACAACATTGAAGTTTTTGGTTACCCAATGAAATCTTCTCTACTCAATTTATCTCCGATTCCATGTTAAATTTAGAGATGCTATTAAGTTCTTTTCAATTTTCTAGACAATAATAAAATAAGTAGGATCACTGAGAGAAACACAATCAAAAGGTACACAAAATTTTATCTTGGGAAACCCTCATGGGGGAGAAAACCCAACAAAAACTTCCTTAATATAGATTTCCAATACAATGCCAAGATAAAAGACCAAACCACCAAGAATATACAAGACTAAGCATGCGCCTCTCTCTTCTCCTTCTCCTAGATGCAAATTACTTCAAAACTTGCGCACTAGATGAGTGACTTGAGTGAATGTGTAAGTGAGGTGCCATCCTTACTTATTTATACTAGCTGGGAGGCGCTAGGGTTATGTATTTTCACCAAGCTGGGCCAACTTCTTCAACTAGTGGTTAAAACCACTTTAATTATCCCTAGGGGCCAAATTTACAAACAACACCATATAACTATGGTTTGAACTTTGACCAATCCACAAAAGGGGATTTGGTCTTATAGAAATCCCGACATGATCAATCCACAAAAGGGGATTTGATCTATATAAAAATAACTCAATTATAATTAGAATATTCTTCATAGTTACAATATTTCAACATTTGATACTGGGGAAGATCCAGGTAGTAGATCAATAGAGAAATCTATTTCTCTCCTTGGAGGTAGTTTCAATATCTCTTCTACGAATACATCTTGAAATCCTTGAAGGACTGCAAAGTCTTCCAAACTTGTTTTTCTTTCTCTTTCCAAAAGATTAGTTACTTGAATAGAATACACTTTGCAACCTTTACTAATACATTTCTTGAATTGCATTGTTGAGATTTTTCTAACAGAAACTAGTTTTCTTATTCCTTGTATTGTTCTTGATGTATTATTTTCATCCTTGTACACAAATGACTTTTCATAGTAGCTCATTATCACTTTATGCTTTTATAACCATTCCATTCCAATAATTATGTCATACGATGCTAAAGGTAACACATTCAGATTCAAATTTTTATTCTGACCACTTATACTTAGTTCACAATAAAAAAAAAATTATGTTACCTTTCTTTTTGTCCCTATTGCTAACTGTACTAACCAGAATTTAACATGTTTAACCTTCTTAACTAAAGTTGAGGCAATATAACTTAAACTAGCTCCTGGGTAAATTAGTATAGATACATTATTGTTATGAATTTTACCTTCAACTTCCACAATAGTGGATTGATGATCTTCTTGTCTGCCATCCAAAGATGCATTGATTTTATGAATCTTTCTACCAATATCTCCAACCGTTGAAGTTTCTTTTAGATTATGGACTGAATTTTTAATTGATGGGTTTAAGCATGGAAAATTTCCCCGCAGATGGGGTTCTCCACACTCCCAACCTTTCAACGGTTCTTAGGGACTGTCCACTATCTTCTTGAATCCAAAATTAACTGGTTTATTTCCCCCCTGAGCACGATATGTGCTAGAGGGATAGTCATTCCTTTGGAATCCTTTAGTCATGTTACGGTAAAGGGCTGGTTTGAAACCCTTCTTCCACTGATTCAATTTATCTCGCTTCTTGTCTTTCCATGCCTTAGGAGTTTCAGATCTATATTTATATTGTTCATAACACATTATGGATTTCCTTAATATCTCATTCAAAGATTTAGGATTATCAAATTCAATTCTGTCTTTATAAGACTGTGGTAGACAGATCAATAAACTTTGAATATTTACTTTATCTTCTTTGATATAAGGCACAAATATCAACAGATCTAAAAATTTATTAATTAGATCATCCATAGACATTTGTCGTAGTCACAATTAATAAAATTCTTTAGTTTTTCTTTCATAATAACTTTCTGATAGGTATTGTTTCTTGAAATTCTTTTTAAATTCTGACCATTCCATTATTTTCTCTTTCAATCCTTTAGCTAGTTTCAGATCTTGCCACCAAATACTAGCCTTCCCTTTCAAATTATAAATGGCCATTCTAAACTTCATATTACTAGAATAATTATAAATATGGAAGTATTTCTATATGTTTAGCAACCAAGCTTCAGATTCTTCACCAATCTTTGATTCTCCATCAAAAGTGGAGGGATTTCTCTTTTTGAATTCACCTTCCAAGTGATCCAACTGTTTTCTCTTCTTTTCTGTAGATGTTTTGTTTTTTTTCATGTGTGTGTCCTTAAAAGAGTTGTTTTCTCTTTCTGTTTCATGACTAGAATTTTTTGAGGACTTTTTACTGACCTCTTCTTCCATCTCATTATTCCTTGGACTCTTCTTTGTTGTTATATTACGTAACAACATTTCATTAATTTCCTATTGATCTTCCTGAGCTTTCTTTAACTTTTGATTATCATCTTTAAACACCTACAATTCCATAATAACATTCCTCATTGTTTGCAACACCCGGGGGGTTGAACTTCCGTCACTTTGGTGTTCTGGTTTTTTAGGAAGTCTTGATTGTTGTTTCTCCCAGATCTTTCCTCTTCCCATTCTGCGCTGAATTTTTTTATCAAAATAATTTTGACACAGTCTGTTTGTAACAATAAAATATCGTTTGTTAGATTTTTTCATTTAAAATAATTTTCTAGTATCTCCCTTGTGTTGTAACTTACAACTCTGATACCATATGTAATGAACCCAAAATTTACTACTTAAAAAAAATTCTTGGTAGAGTAATTTTAAGCTTAATGTTTGGGTATCATTGTCCACACTTTTATTGTTAGCCCTCTTCAAAGCGTTATTGTTTGCTTATCAACCATTAATTGGTGAAACTAATTATAGACCAAGACTACACCAAAAGTAGTAGTTATGAGTTGTAAATTTTTATATGTTTTATTACTATACTTCTTAAATTTGAATAGGTAGGATTAATATACCATACCTATCTCATTATTGACCTTGATCGAGGTCATTGTTCCACTTTGAAAAAATATAAAAATAACAACTTGGGTGCCATAAAACTTACTAATTAAATTAGTCATGGGGAAAACTATCTCCATACATTCTCAAAGATCCACCCTCGTCGTGAATGCAATGTCCATTCTATCAATACACATTTTGAATGGAGACCTTTTATTATCCTCGTATTATTATAATTTATTAAGGGAAGTGATTCCTAACTCTACGAGTAGTTATACAAACAACCCCTTTATGTAACTTAGGTAATATTAATTGGGTTAGTTCCCCATGACGTTGACATGAGGGATGTATGGTTGGCGATTTAATATGAATTCACCTTCTCTCAGAGCATCAAAAGTACTCGTAATCTGGACCAACCATCCGATTCCACCTTCCACCATTCACATGGCAAGCAATATGATTTCACTCAATGATGCAGTGGAGGTACAACTAGCGATGGGATCGAGACTATCCTCCTCCTTGAGAACAACAAACAACGTCTCCTTCTCCCTCGTATTCACATTTCTTCCATTTCTTCGTTCTATCCTTGAAATTTAGCGAATTCAACCCTGAGATGATTTACGGGGAAAGCAAACTCTGTGTTGGAACAAAGAATTAAATCTATAGGTAACAACATTTATTTATTGCTTGTGAATAAAATTAGTTGTTCGTTTTCTTTTATCGAACTTATTTTGTGGAGATAAGGGTATATCTTTCAGAATTTGTATATATATATATATATATATATATATATATATATAATTTTACTTCCCTTTTCTTTGATAATCCTCCCCTAATCCTTAGAGGTATCCTTTATTATGAGGTTTTTCCCAAGTCTGTGGGTACCACTGTCTATTGTTCAAACATAAATATTTTCTCTATGTTTGAAGGAGTTATTTAATTACATTGTACTAGCTTTACTTGGTAATACATCCATCCTATTCACTGAATCCATGTGGATGAGATGATATATTTACTTATTTATGAGGTTCTGTCAACTACATGTCTACTCACAGTGTAGAGAGGATTTTTCGTTACTTATCCTTTCTAGTTTATTATTCAGGTTTTAGATCCTCTACACGTCTTTGTTAACCTGAATAATTAAATATACTTTGAATACAAATCCTGGAATTTCTCGTACTTCTATTTATTTTGGTATCATAGTTCTGGTTTTAAAGTCACTCCACCCATGCCTCCAAAGTTTTTCCACAACACTAAAGCATAAAAATTATTGTTTACTGTATAAAATGTTTGGAATACATTATTAATAATGGGTTCTTTCTGTATTTGAGAGAAACCTATTAGACGACAAAGTTAACATTCAACTTTCCCGTGTCGTCCATTTCTAAATTGGAACTGGTCAAGGTTTATTTCAATACGAAACTCTTGCTTCGCCTATTTATACACGACAAAGGGTAAGCTCGTTGAAAACTGGATGTTTTTTTTTTTTTGTAAGTAAGTATTTTGTATTATATATAAAAGACCTTCTGAGATCCAAGTTCAAAAGTACATAGACTGAGTCAATCGGTTGTAATTACTGAACTGCTCCAGAAGGAGAAACCAGTTCAGCCAACCGTATAAAGCAAGTATCAAAATTTTCTAGCAGTCCTAGAAAAACCAGACAATTTAACTACCATGTGAGCACTAGAGCTAAAGTAGGGAACAAGTTGTGTATAATACTCTGGCAAGAGGCCTGGCCAGGGCTCCTCGATGACAGGTGTTCCGCTGGTCGTCCACTGCATGTCCGTGGCTTCGGTGCCCTTGTCCTCGTAAGCTGCCATTCTGACACTTGCCTGGAGACCGGTGCCTATCATCTTCGCTGCTACCACCGGAACGACTCCTTTGTCAACACTTTCTTTGCTTACCAGGGTCTGCTTCCTCTCGAGAGCATTCATGGGCGCTGGTTCGCATGCCTTCCCGTCAGACTGCGGGCTCCCCTCTGTAGCGTCTTGCTGATGGCTGCTCGCGTGGTCGCTGGCATTGAGAGGTGCTTCACTGGAATCCTCAGGAGAGGCTTCAGGGGGGTTGGCGAGAAGCTGAAGAAGGACTGAAAACCTTCCCTCCATTTGTTGAACACGGAACTGGAGGTCGTTCACGCATTCTCGAAGCTCAAAGATTAAATCATGCAGAATGGTGGAGCTTTCACGCGGTAGATTGGGGAGGGGCGTCTTTAGTTTGCTGTGGGGACGACCATGGCCGAGCCTTCCATGGGGTGAATTCGCTGAGGCCTCGCCCGACGCCGGGGGAGGAGACGAATGCCTGAAGGAGGGATGTCTCCATGTCGGGGTCAAGATGGTGTCAATGATGGCCAGACAGTCAGAGGCGGGGGTGGATGAACCAGAGGGCGAGGAGGAAGTGCGGGGGCGCCGAGGGTGCAAGGGAGAGCCCCTGCGTGGACGCATTCGCTGTCGCGGCATGGTGAGGCCTGACGTTTGCAGGAAGACTGCAGAGCCAAGGTTGAGGGTAGGGAGCGGCCGAAGGACCATGAAAAGAACCACAGAACCAGAATAATAACCAAACAGCCGAGCGATAACAAATAAGGGGCGCTGCATTGCATTCTTCGTAATGGTGGTCGAGGGAGCTTGTGTTAATGCCCCTCCCATCGACGTTAAATGCATATTAATGCTCGGGGGTGATGGCTGCAGTGGGCACGAGCCGAGCACATGGCTCCGTGCTCCGCTGGCCTCCCCTTGCCGCCTCTACGCGCCATTTGTTGGGCTCTATCACCCCATCCGGGTGGTTGAAAACTGGATGTTAAATCCTCTTTTTTTTTTTTTTTAAATTCCTCATATCACTAATCTTTATTTTCCTTGTGTTTTATATAGTTGAAACGTTGAATCCAAGCCCTAAGAATTTGCGGGTACCGACAAGGTACTAGGGTTCCAACAAAGGCAAATTATTCAGAAACCCTGGTTTAAATTTCCGTAGCTTATCAACAAGGGTTTAATGTTTTTGTACTTTAAATGCAATTTGATAAGGTTCCATACTTTTATTTAATTAAAAATCTTGGAATTTCTGTGTAACAATAATGCTTCGATGTCAAATCTTAAATACAAATCTTTCTTGGAAACCGTAATTTACATCTTGATAATATTTGTTATTAATTTGTTATGAGTCAGGGAGTTGTATGTATTCACAAATACATCATATTCACCCCATTTCGGGAGGTCACAACTATATAAAGGTTACCTAGCTATTCTGGAAGTATTTCCCTTTACCACTGTAGGCATTTCCCATTTACTACTTCCTAAACTCGTGCATACAATGTTATTCTATTAGGAGAAAAATATCAAGTCATTTTTGGTCTTAATTTAATATTAGATTTTCATTACAAAATAGTTTTAATCCGGTATTTTTCTTTTGTTTACAAGAATATTCTCATGTTTTAGTTTATAGGCATATTCACTATCTCTTAATATAATAGGGCATTTAAAGCACCTTTACTCATCACTGTTTAGATTATGTAACTTCTTTATATGGACATTCCATGAGTGTAAACATTCAGAAACCACACTACTTTTACATGATAATTTTCAGAGTCTAATAATTCATATAATTATACAAAATGTATTTTGATACCCTTTTCTCATAATTATAGAAAAAAAATACATAACTTAAAAAAAAAATGTAATGAAAGAGATTGGATTCACCTCAATTAGAATGCATGCATTTATATAAACTGATTCTGTAGCATACATATAATTCCATTGCTACATACAATTCTTAACTACTTGTGAATCAATATATATCATAAACATTAAAATATATCTTTTTTTTTTTGAGTAAAAAAGGTGGAACCTGCTATATTAATTTATCGAAGAAACTTTGACAAAATGTACAGTGATATAGGTCTGAGTCACCAAAAATGTTGTCGTTTACCGGAAACCAGCATAGTTTGGAGATCATGTAACAGTAGCATGATAAAACAAGAAACAAAATAGCATCTGTCCTGCCCGGAGGAAACCAGGACAGATGGCTATAGTCCAAATAGACATATAACAATAGCATGATAAAACTAAGAACCAGGAAAAGCATAAAAGACCTAGATACCTGGTGACCTGTCGCCCTTGCTTGTCTGCCACGTGGACCCAGCCGGGATGGCAAATGCCTGTGCGTAGAGAGGGCACTTCCGCTTAGCTGGAACATTGGAGTACGCGTCAAGGAGTAGGTCCAGATGCTGGCCCATGAGAAGGGCTCTATGCTCCAGGTCTGCCATGTGGCCTCGGAGTTCGAACACCAGAGCCAGGTGCTCTGTACGGAGGAGAGAGCCATGCAAGCCATCACCCACGTCGTTGAGGGATACATCCCTCAATTCCACGGTCGCTCCAATGCCAGCGTCAAGTTCCATCAGCTCTGCACCATCCACTTCTTCCTTCCTCACCAAACGATTGTTGTCCGCGTTCACTTCTGCTCTGGTTTTATCCCGCGTTTCTTCCTCAAACATTGCCTGCATATCATGGCTGGTGGGGCTGTAGTCACTCGGCCAGGGAATTTCCTCAACAATGCACCCGGGGATGTCATCTACCAGAGCAATTTTTGGGTCGCTTCCATCCCGGTGCGTCGCCTCCATGGCTTGGGGCTCCGGGGTGGTCGTCAAGTCCTCCACGAACGAAATTTCTTCCATGTAACAGGTGGGAAACGCGTCCTCGGCACCATCCTCCTGCCTGTCTCCAGGCTTAATTGTCGTGGCTTCGCTGCTACATCCGGCTCCTGTCTCCGCAATGATGGCATGCAGAGCCAATTTCTCAGCTCGAGCCTTCTTTCGGAGAATGGAGGTCGCCATCGCCAGAGCACACTCCAACTTTTCTTTCCTTTGCCGCTGCGCCTTGTGGGTGTACCAGGCCGAGCCACGACGAGACCTACCCGGTTTCCTGGCCATAATTGCCAGGGAATAGATGACGATACAGTGAGGTTGCAGCGAGATGGGAGTAAGCCGGGATGAGAAGGATGTCGGGTTGCGACAGAGCTCCCAGACGAAGAGGAGAGCCAGAGCAAGAGCAGACCCACTCTGTCCAGGCTTATGAAAAAACAAGTTGCCAGGAATTTCCTCAGCGAATTGCAGCGAGATGGGAGTGAGCCAGGACGAGAAGGATACAGGACTGCACCAGAGCTCCCATCCGAAGAGGAGAGCCGAAGCAGGAGCAGACCCACTCTGTCCAGGCACATGAAAAAACAAATTACCAGAGACCGAAGTCACCTGACCCTCCTTAAACCCTGTCATGCTGAGTGCGCTGTGAGCAAGAGTGATCGCACGAGGGAGGTGTCCCTCCACCGTATAACTGTTGTTATGGCTGTCCACCATCGTAAATGCAGGCTTGTGGGTCGCGGCCATCAATATTTATGCTATGGCTTAGTGCTAAGCCCAGTGTCAATGGTCTGCCGCGTGTCACCCCATCCGGGGCAACATTAAAATATATCTAATGTATATTAATAAATTAAATGTTAAAAATAGTTGATTATGACTTCATGAGTGGGGAACATGTTTGAGTTAACTATTTCTATTATTAGCTAAAAATGTCTTTGCCTTTAAACTAAAAAAAATTTAAATAAAAAATGTCTTTACATTTAAGCTAAAAAATTCGCAAATAATTTATAGATCACATAATAATTGTAAATTATTTTTAATTATAACATTACATTAAGAATAAAAGGAACCCTCAATTATATGTTAGTTTATTTTTATTTTTAGTTATTACATTAGATTTGCATTTATGAGTCTAAAAGCTTGCCTCGTGGGCGACGGATTCCAACGGTGAAAATGATGTAATTCACAATGTTAAATGTGTAGAATGGGTTTATTACATATTCACCATTTCTCTTAAAACTAAAAATGTATTTTCCTTTAAGCTAAAACATTCTGAAATGAAAAATGTCTTTGCATTTAAGCTAAAAAAAAATAAAAATAAATTCTCAAATGATTTGTAGATGACATAA
>JZKD02S0016139.1:345941-371258 GCA_000966675.3 Picea glauca
CTCTGTGTTTATGGTTGCATCTCTAATATATTTCTGTTATATTACTGGATATACACGATATCTCTGTGCATTTCTTTATTATATCTCCGCTCTCATTTCGTGCCGAAAATAATCCAGATCAATTGAAATGCAAAGAACTATAATAATGGCATAAACATTAACAGATAGTGAGGATGAAAATCCACCTCTTCTTGCTCACCTTCCTCTAGATGAGTCCATTGAACATGAACTTGCACCAGCCCCATCGCTTTCTAGATGGATCCATTCAACATGAGAAGTAGTTGGTGATCTTTTTGGTGATCCTTCAGATTAGCGTTGGACACGTTCATAGTTCTAGTGAGCCTCTTCTCTTTTGGCTCAAGTTTCAGAGACTCATGATCCATAGACATTTGTAGAATCTTCGGGTCATCTGGATTGGGATACACCAATGAATGAAGAGTATCGTTATTTAATGGAAAATGATACTTGGGATCTTGTAACTCTTTTGAAAGGAAGAAAACGTGGCATATGTAAATGGGTCTATAGAACTAAGTATAAAACATATGGGTGTGTTGAAATACACAAGGCTCAGTTAGTTTCCAAAGGATTCTCCCAAGTTGAATCCATTGACTATAATGAAACCTTTTCCCCTATAGCGAAAATGAATTCCATCTGCCTTGTTCTAGCCCTTGCAACCTCATATAAATGGGAGGTCCATCAGATTGATGTCAAATACACCTTCTTGCATGGGGATTTGCAAGAATAAATCTACATGGAACAATCTCTTGGCTATGTTTAGAATGAATATATTCTTGTTTTCCACCTTAAGAATTCTCTTTATGATCTTAAGCAAGCTCCTCAAGCTTGGTATGCCAAAATGGACAACTTTCTTCTTGATACCAACTTTTCTAGAAGTCATTATGACCCTAATGTCTATACCAAGAAAGTAGGAATCCATCTGATGATCCTTGTTCTTTATGTTGATGACCTTATCCTCATGACTGGTTGTGACCCAAAAAATTTAAACCATGTGAAAACCAGCCTTAATAAGAAATTTGAAATGACTGACTTAGACAGTTTGCACTATTTCCTTGGCCTCTAAGTTTTGCAAACCAAGGAAGGAATTTTTCTTTCCCAGTCTAAGTATGCTTGTGACCTTCTTTGCTGTTTTCACATGGAAGATTCAAAACCAACCCTTTCTCCCTTCTAGTATGGAGTCCAACTTGTTGCCACCTATAGTTCTCCCAAATTTGATGCACCTTGTACCGTCAACTAGTTGGTATCCTCTTATACTTGATTCATACCCATCCTGATCTTTCATTTGTTGTTGGTCTTGTTGTCCGATATATGAAACACCCCATGAAATCCAATGGAAATCAACTAAAATGATACTATGGTATGTTCAGGGTACAATTTAGTTTAGGATACATTACATTTCAGGGGGGACTCCTTTATTCGTTGGTTTCACCAATTTAAATTGGGTCGATGACTTTGATGATTGAATGTCTACTATAGGTTATGTTTTCATCCTTCATTCATGACTTGTCACTTGGGCCTATAAGAAACAATATGCTATTGTTCTTTCTTTAGTGGAAGTAGAGTATCGAGCAGAGGTTAATGCAAGTCAAGAAGCCTTGTGGATTCAACATATCCTTTCGGAGTTTGAATTCCAGCAACCCTCTGGTGCGACAATTAAAGTTTCATCAAGATCTCCAAATACCCTATTCAACATCAACACAAAAAACAAATCAAGCTACATATGCACTTCATCCGAAAATTCATTCATGATCGAGTTATTGAAGTGCTCTTTTTCCCTACAGAATATCAAGTTGTAGACATTTTCACAAAGTCTCTTATAGAAGTGAAGTTTTCCAAACTTTGATCTATGTTAGGAGTTCATGAAGTTGTCATTAAGGGGGGGTAGGCTCTAATTTCTCCTTCCTTCTCCTATTGTGTCACCTTTGTAAATCCTTCAATCCTATCCCAAGTTGTTCTTAAGGGGAGACGTTAGGATATTTAAACACTTAGGAGTTAATTAAGATCAACTTGGTCTAATGTGCCATTAGGAGTTAATTAAGATCAACTTGGTCTAATGTTCATTTTCACAATCTTGGGAGCTATTAAATGCATAGAAATTAAGTTCAACCTGACTAGACATGAAATATTGATCTCAATGTGGAAATTCCGTACAAGATTCAATGTGTAATATGTTTCAACACTCCAGCAAATTGTAAAATTTGTATGAAATATGTTGAATTTTGCAACGATGCACTCAATGTGGCTATGTAAATTACAAATATGTTAGGTAATGTGTTATGTGTTCTATACAATCAAATAATCGACATCTTCATTATCACTTTTTCTTTTTGTTGCGAGAAATTGGATTAAATTAGTATGATTTTTATGATTTTAGTAATAAAATGGTAACAATGTATTCTTATCTTAAGTTTTAGGCCCCAACTTCATATATATATTGATATCTTAATAAATAAAATGTCAACAATACCTACAAAATAGAACAATATAGATAACAATAGGCATTGTTTTTTATAAATTAAGATTGAAAAATTAATGATAAAATGAAAACAAGTTAGCACTATTAGTGAAAACTAGTGATATCAGTGTATATTATCATGCTTAGGAAATCTTACGTGGACGCAAATACAAACCTGAAATGATTTGGTGGCCTTTTCCAATAATGTCTTGTGAAATTTCAAATATTTTAATCCAAATAAGGTTGTGCCACTGCAAACATCTACTACATAATCCAATACTTGTACATGATATGAAACTTTCAGTGACCTATCTTTACCCAACATACTAACCATGCTCAAACTCATAATAAATGTAGACAAACATGTGTGACCTAATGACTAAGTCAAATGGGTTTGTGCTTCGTATCACAAACCCATCTAAGAAATTAATTATTTTTATAGTGGAAGAAAAATAACCATATATTAATAAATGAAGCACATCCAATTTAGATCTGATATAGAACCTTTGCTTAATGACTCCAATCAAATCCATTTTTTCAACTTATTTGATCCACTTGAAGACAACTATGATTGCATTTCACTTAATAATGGATGATGTAACATAAGCTTGTCATCTTCATCTACACACAAGTATATACACTTGCAATACACTTACCTCATTCTCTATCCATGAGCCCTTGGTTCCGATAGTAAAAAGGATCGAATCATCACCAAAAGGTCCCAAATGTGTCACCTCTAAATTTCTTCTAGGGACTCATCAATATCTTTGATAGGGTGAATTCTTCAAAGCCATTTTTTTTTGTTGTTCTAAGAAGATAAACTATATTGAAGGATGAAAAATGCCCCTAATAATGTGTGCATTTGGTTGACAACAAAGTCAGGTATAGGTATTTCATTACTTGAAATCTCATAAATATTTGCACTAGATGATACATTGTGAAGTTCATAGTTGTTTTTAGAGTCTCTAAATGATCCTTAAATTTTGTTATAATCTTGTAGGAGTTTATGATCATTCCCTTGATTTTCATTAAAGAAATTTTAAGGTAAAAAATTGGGTTTCAAAACAAAAATGTGCTATCAACATCAACTTTAAAAGAACCAATTGGATTCAAGTTGATGATGTTAACCATAAGGGTAAATAGTTTTGGAGGGAAATAAAAAAACTATCTTTTTAAATCGTATTTTAGACTTATCTCCTTATAAGTTTACTCAAATTTCAATAGGAACTCATTGGATGCATAATTGAATTCCACATCCAATGAGTACCCACTCTACATACTTTTGATAGACCCGCAATGAGATAAATTAGAAATATATGAAAAAAATGTGTTCCTAACACATTTTTTTCATGTATTTCCAATTTATCTCACTTTCAGTCTATCAAAAGTATGCACAATGGGTACTCGTTGGATGCTGAATTTAATTTCACATTCAACGGTTCCTACATTTGAAATTTGAGTAAACCTATATAGAGATAAGTTGAAAATACAATTGAAAAAAATTAGTTTACTTTTTTTCCCTTTAAAAATCAATAACTCTTATTTTATTATTTTAACTAATAACTCTTATTTTATTATTTTACCTCTTATTTGTTTTTAGGAGTTCCATTTTAGACCTCAAAATTTCACTAATACTTCCAAGAAATAAAATAGCAATATTTACAAATTTAGAGTATATACCCATTTTTGTTACTTCCTTTCCATCTTTTAGTAAACCATTCTTAACTTATTCAAATTACTTCGGAAATTTCTCTTAGTGGTAATGGGTTGTGCTTTAGTGGTATTTGTTGTGGCTCTATAGTATCCATATTTAAATAAAAAAAAACTACGAACATGACATGGAAAACTATAAAAATGGTGTATTTAAAAATAGAAAACAAAGAGAAAAGGAGCAGACTCAAAGTTTGAAACTCAACATAATGTTGGCATCAATATATATATGATGAACTAATGGAAAATACATAATCAATACATTCTAAAAAAAAACACTTATGTAATAACATGTCATAAGAATTTGCGGTAGTTTAAACGTTCTACAAAATGACTCTTTTTTGACGATATTTCCAGGGACATTTTTCTAAAATCTGGTGAGAAATTGTTAGATCCACAGATTTAAGTGATTATTTCTATATAATCTGAGTGCCCTAGGGGTTTTTCTGCATGCTGAATTATTTCTGCATTCAGAAATAGATTTTAAACAACAAAAAATAGTGATTTCGTATAGATTTATGTCATCGAATTTCGACGAAAAAAATTATTTCATAGAACAATTAAACAACACCAAGTGATTTTGGCAAAACTATAATTTCAACGTATAAGTACTTAAAATATCTTCTTAAAAATATTATAAACATTGTAATGAAAAACTTACATTATTAGCATCTTAAACATGAAAAAATCAAACATAAAAAAAAAAAACTAAATATGAAAATGAAAACACTTAATAAACATTTTGAAACTTACAAATGAAACCATAGAAGGTGGGTCATATAGGTTTTAAGTATCCACAAATATGAAACATGAACAAAATCAAACATAAAGATAATATAGGTTTTAAGTATCCACAAATATGAAACATGAACAAAATCAAACATAAAGATAAGAAAAACTAAATATGAAAATGGAAGAAACAAGTAATAAACATTTTGAATACTTACAAATGAAACCATAGAAGGTGGGCCATAGAAGTTTTTAGTATCCACAAATATGAATCTCTATATTAAGTACAATGAAAATGAAAATGTTGTAAATAAATAAATTAGTCCGCCCCTAAAAAAAAATGGCGAACCTATAAATTAAGAAGATTATAAAAAGTATATGAATATTCTACTCAACATTTCTTCATTGAGTGAAAAAATCTATTCAAAAGGATTATTGGTGTACTTCTATCAAAGGAAATATCATTATTTATTTAAACATTATTATTTATATCATCATTTATTTAAACATTATCATTTATTTTTATTTTGTAATAGATAAAATTAGAATACTTTAAAATTATAAATGAGATAGAGAGGTTGAAAAAAATAAAGGGTTTTTGTTACCTTCATTGTTGGGAAAATTTTAGGGGTTAAATTTGGTTTATAAGATAATTTTTCAGTTTTTTCCTAAAACAATACTCTTCATTTTCCATTTTTTTTCTAAGATAATTCACCAATTTTATAGGATAAAAGTATTTTGCTCTAAAAATTTCCCAATTTTTCTAGAAAATGCATAAAATATTTAAAAAAAAATGAATATTTTTACAAAAATATCGCTAAACATTTTATGGTTGTCATTTTAAGAATTAGTAAAATTCACCAAGGTTTATACACTTTAAGATAAGTATTTTAGTTTCAACAACACCATTTCTATGGAGGATGTCTCTCTTGACAAGGTTATTTTTACATTTTTCTATTTTGGTGTGTGGTTTGATTGAGGTTATTTTTTGTGAAGTTCCCTTTTACTAACATGATGTCAATACTTATCCTCTTTTGGTAGTCGAAAGATATTATAAGGAAAGGATTTGATCCCAATCTCTTGGTGTTCTTCTTTTGGAGCTCATAAAATTCTTAGTGTGTGGAGAGATAAAATATATATTAGCATTTTGGAAAAATAAATGTTCTTACAGAGCTATTGTAATCTTTGGAGGGAAGGTTGTTGTAATTTTTAGAAATCAAACTTCTAAGGATTGTTGTAGCTTTCTATTTTTCCTTGGATTCAAGATGGTGACTACACACTAATGATTCTTTCCAAAAGAGTTGAAAAACTTGCCAACATAACCACCTCATTAGTTGATAAGGTTAATGATATCTCTATCAACGAGTCATTTCCTCAACGCACAAAATGTGGGGTGCCCATTTAAGATGGATCCCATGATCTGGAAGTGCTAAAAAAAATTGGATCCTTGACCTAGACACATGGTTTGAATATAATTTGATTTCTAAAGATGAGAAGGTTTTTTTTTCCAAGTTGAATATCACAGGGCTTGCCAAGATTTTGGTTGCAGAACAAGCGACAAATAAAAATTCAATCACCACTTGGATTGGGCTTGTGGAATCCCTTTGTCTCACCTTCTATCCATTGAATTTTCAATTTTCAAATCTGATAATTATTTCCTTGTGATTTCAAACATAATTTTTATGCCACTGTTATCATAGAATAATTACACACTGAAAATAACAACCAAAATAAATTGCAGAATAAACAATAGAATCATAGAAATATATCCATGTATAATAGACACAATATTTTTATCCTGGGAAACCCAACCTTGGGATAAAACCCAACAACTTTTCTTAAGAATAGATCAATCCAAGTACATCACGATTAAAATTAAGAAACCCTAGCACAAGATGGTTTCTCCCTTGTATGAGGAAGAACCCTCAAAGATAGCGCACCTCAAAATTTGCGCAATTGGCAACTAGCAATTGATAACTTGCTAGAGAATTTCAACTAGGACTTGCACACTTGAGACAGGAGTTGTGATTATTATTATTATCAAATGAAATGATCAATCCTTTATTTATACAATTCAAGTCACCCTTAATTTACTTGTGGGGTCAACTTGTACTTTTGTCTTCAATATCTTCTTTAATGCTTTCCGGGGTTTCTTTAATGGTTTGTCTTGTCTTCTTGGCATCTCCTTTCACTAGAAAATGTGTTCATGAGCCTTGTTGATTTATCATCTCCTCACATGCACTTCTAATTAATATAGGGCTCTAATGTTGAGTAGATCCACTTAGAAGCCCCTTATCACAAGAGGTCTCTTGAGCCTACATCTTCAACATTATACTAGACTTGCAAACAAGTCAAACCTACCCTATAAAAACATATCACTCCATATTGGAGTAGTCAATGTGAGAGCATGTCGAGTATTTTTCACTCCTCTTCAAATCAACATGACTAATAGGAGAAAGACTGCCCCCTGGGCCATTCACCACTAGAAAAATCAACATGGCCCCGTGAGTGAATGTATCATTCTCCCTTGGTCAGATTAGCATGAACAATCTGGGAGAATGTATGCTCGATGATGCTAACTAAAGAAACATCAACACTCCCTCTCAATGAGGGAGACATTCTGCATCACGCCAAGCCTGTCTATGAAGTATACAAACTTCACCTTATACAGAGGCTTGGTGAGAATGTTTGTAATCTGCTCATCTGTGGATATGTACTAGAGCTTCACTACTCCCTTCTGTACCATGTCTCAGATGAAATGATATTTAATCTCAATGTGCTTCGACCTATCACGAAATACTGGATTTTTTGAAAACTTGACATAACTTTGATTATCACAATGCATTAAGGTCGTCTCTAGCTCCTGATCAAATAGTCCTGCAAGAAGCTTCTGAAGCCAAACTACTTCTGAAGCATCTCGAGTCTTTTTCACTCCTCGTCAAATCAACATGACTAATAGGAGAAACACTGCCCCTGTGTCATTCACCACTAGCCAAATCAATGTATCATTCTCTCTTGGTCAGATTAGCATGACCAATCTAGGAGAATGTCTTCCCAATGTTTCTAACTGGAGAAACATCAACACTCCCCTTCAACGAGGGAGACAATCTACATCACTCCAATCTTGTATATGAAGTATAAAAATGTCACCTTAGACAAAGGCTTGGTGAGAGTGTCTATAATATGCTCATCTGTGGATATGTATTGGAGTTTCACTGCTCCCTTCTGTACCATGTCTCGGATGAAATGATATTTGATCTCAATGTGCTTTGACCTGTCATGAAACACTGGGTTTTTTGAAATCTTGACACAACTTTTATTATCACAATGTATTAAGGCTGTCTCTAGGTCCTGATCAAATAGTCTTGCAAGAATATTTCGAAGCCAAACTGTTTCATGACTTGCGACATTATCTGTGATATACTCAACTTCTACTATATTGAGTGCTACAAAAGTATGTTTCCTTCTAAACCAGGATACTGTAGCTTATCCGAAGATAAATAAGCACCCCTAGGTGGTATTTCTATCTACTACACTCCATGTCTAGTCAAAATCATTATATCCCTACAACCTCACTTCACCACCTGATACATATCTCAAGCCATATCCAACCGTAACATGTAGGTACCTCAACACATGCTTTGCTGCAACAAAATGGAAGTGACTCAGCTCAACCATAAACTACAAAGAAAATATATGGCATGGTGTTAACCAAGTACATCAAGGATCTAATCAACTTCCTGTACATAGTGGGATCCACCAAATTTGAATCTCAAGTGGAATCACTCAGCTTCTTCATATTTTTCATCATAGGTGTAGCCATGGACTTGGAGTACATCATATCGAATATGCTCAAGATCTCAACCATGTACTTCCATTGTCTGAGGAAGATCTCACCTAGTTTCTACCACACCTCCAATCCCAAGAAATAATGCATCAAGCCAATATCGTTCATTTCAAACTATGAAGCCAACTCCCTCTTGCACCTAAAAATGAGCCTCTCTACCCCCATAATGAACAAATCATCAACATACAGTACAAAGAACAATGAATCATCATCAATAACCTTATAGTAAAGGTTGGGATCTACATCAGTCTTAGTGAACCCTAAACTCATCAACTATCCATCAATCCTGGAGTACCATTCCCTGGGTGCCTTCTTTAGTCCATACAAATCCTTCTTTAATATGCAAACATGAGACTCCTTCCCATGTATCAAAAATCTCTAACGTTTCTCTATGTACACTTCTTCCTCAATCACAAATCCATCTGATGTAATCACCAACCCATAAATGAAGTAAGAGAAATAATAGTCTTGATGGAAGTGTACCTAGAGATTGGAGAAAAAATTTCCCCTCTTTTTGAGAGAATCCTCTCACCGAAAAACTCACTTTCTACTTTCCAATGCTTCCATGTGCTACATGCTTGATATTATAGATCCACTTGGAAGTCACCACTGACTTCCCCTATGGTCTCAGAACTATTTCCCACACATCATTCTTCATGATGGACTGATACTCTTCTATCATGGCATACTTCCAAACTTATTGACCTGTTTCCTCATAACTAGAAGGTTCAGAGTCAATGATGTGATTAATCAATTCCATATAATTTGAGAACCTATGAGGTTGTTTTCTCTCCCTGAAAGTACCACTAAGAGCTGCATGCCTCTTTGCATCCTGCAAAGTGTCATAAATCCATGCTTTCCTCTTCTTGGTCACTGCAACATCTCTAGGTAAATCCACTGGCTCTTCTGGCTCTACTGATTCCTCCTGATAGTCTGAAGGATGAACAACTAGAATAGAGGGATATGTGCCCTTATCCTTCAAATCTTCCTACTCCTCACTATAAATATCCATATAAGACTCTCTAGACCTCCTGAAGGATACCTCTTCATCAAAAGTAACATCTCGACTAACCTCAATATGACGTTGTCCTAGAATGTAGATCATGTAGGCCATTGGAGTCTCATTGATCCCACAAAAGTACCTTTATTTCCATAAGGTTCTAACTTCATCCTCTTTTCCTTGGGCACACATGAAAACCAAAGATCCTGAAATGGATGACCTATGGCTTCACTCCTGTGAATGCCTCCTGAGGAGTCTTATCTCCCAATATCCAGTGAGGACTCATGTTCTAAACATAAACTATTGTGTTGGATGCCTCCACCCATAAGAACATGGGTAAATTCTAATCATGAACCATTTCCTTGTAAACCTCCACAATGGACCTGTCCTTCCTTTCCATAACACCATTATGCTCAGGGTTGTAAGAAACTTCCAAATCCCTCTTGATCCCTGCTTCTTTTCATAAATCACTGAAGTCATTAGAAGTATACTCTCCTCCATTAGCTGTCCTTAAAATCCTGATCATTTTCCCCGTCAAGTTCTCTTCTTGAGCCTTGAACTCCTGGAACCTATTGAAGACTTCATCTTTTGTCTTCATGAAGTAGATCCATGTATTTCGAGAAATCATCAATGAATGTCACATAGTATAATAATCCACCCAAGGATGATACTTCCATTAGTCCACATACATCTGAATATACTAGGTCCAAGATCCCTTTTGATCTACTATCACTGATTGGATAAGGTCCCTTGGTATTGTTTCCAAGTGTACATCCCATGCAAACACCCTCATGTTATACTTGGATTTTGGAATACCTGTAACCATTCTTATTAATACTAACAAATCCCTATAATGTAGGTGAGAAAATATTTGATGCCATAATTCACATAAACTGATATTTTCATGTACCAATGCCTAGGGTGGATGTCCTAATAATATGTACAGACCTCCTTCTCAAACAACAATCACTCATGTTGATTCTATGCTCGAGCCCTTAAGCTATACACGAATTTGACCATCTACAAATGCAACTCTATAACATCCATCCTCCAATGCTGAGATAGAGAACATGTTCTTCCTTAATCTTGGTACAAACAATACATCTCTCATGTCTAGAGAATCTCCAGACTCAAGATTAAACTATGTTGTTCCAACTCCTTTTACTGCATACTTGGCATTGTCTCCAAGTTCCACCTGTAATGTTGAGTCCTTCTCTATTAAATCTCTAATATAATATAGGTAACCTATCATGTGACTAGAAGCACCACTGTCTACCAACCAGGTATCACTATTATCTGTAATAGTGCATGTAAGAGCGGAGACAAATAAATACGCTTTCTAAAGTTCACCTGCAATATAATCCATCATGTACTCTAATCTGAGACCAGAAACCATATTAACAAGAATAAGTCTTTAAAATATGAATCTTATGGTTTAACGACCTAAAGAATGTCAACAAGCCTAAAACCCTAAAATTTCAACTTTGACCAAATTTGAATATGAGAGAACCAATAGATGCTCTAGGGGAAGAAAAGTTGATCTATGAAAAAATAAGTCCCAACATTGTCCAATAAATTCCCAATGACCTTTAGACAAGTTCAGAGAATGTTCAGATCTGTGATTGTGCAGTGGCGAATTTCAACAAAGATTTGATACCATGTTGAATTTTCAATTTTTAGATCTGATAATTATTTCCTTATGATTTCAAACATAATTTTTTTTCCACTATTATCATATATTACACACTGAAAATATCAACCAAAATAAATTTCAACAAAAATAATATAATCATAGAAAGATATCCATGCACAATAGACACAATATTTTTATCCTGGGAAACCCAACCTTGGGAGAAAACCCAAAAACTTTTCTTAAGAAGAGATCATTCCAAGTACATCGTCATTGAAATGAAGAAACCCTAGCACAATATAGTTTCTCCCTTGAATGAGGAAGAACCCTCAAAGATAGCACACCTCAAAATTTGTGCAACTGGAAACTGGCTAGCGAACTGCAACTAGGACTTGCGCACTTGAGAGAGGAGTTGTAATGATTATTATTATCAAATGGAATGATCAATACTTTATTTATACAATTCAAGTCACCCTTAATTTACTTGTGGGGCCGACTTGTACTTTTGTCTTCAATATCTTCTTTAATGGTTTTCCTTGTCTTCTTGGCATCTATTCTTTGTTATAAAAGTTGTTCATGAGCCTTGTGGATTTATCATCTCCTCATATGCACGTATAATTAATATAGGTAAGCTCTAATGTTGAGTAAATCCACCAAGAAGCCCCTTGTAACACACCCAACCCCTAAATATCCTTTCTAGGGGTGGGGCATCAAATTTTCGCTTTCCCTAGTTCATTTTCGGTCCCTTCTTAAGAAAACCCCTCTAATAAGCTTCCCCGGAAATTACATCTCTTATTGTGTTCTTGAAGAAACTAGTGGGGTCTTCCTCATGACCTTAGGCTAAAAACTGAGAGCTAAGAGCATGCATTAGAAAAGGTTTCGACACTTCGGAGGTTCTTGGGCTTCGGGAGTTCCAAAGTGTTGTCAAATTATCAGATCACCGAACAGAGGGGGGGATCAACGGTCCACACCCCGCTAAGATATACAGTTAAAAAGGGCTTCGGTGTTCGACGTCGAACATTCCTATATCCTAATCCCCAAAGTGTCGTAATCTCTCCACATGCCCCTAGCCCTTCAACGTTCGATGATCGACTATTGTCATTAGACTTTCAGCCTTCGGGGATCGACGATTCTCATTGAATATTTATTTTTACATTATTATGCCCAAACTCCCAAACTCCCGATATCTCGCCACGTGGTCTTGGCCCTTCGACGTTCGACGTTTTGTGTTGGTTTTTCCTAAATCATAACATGCCCCAAAATCCTTGAACTACTGAAGTTACCCCAAACTCCTAGAGTCTCATATACGTCACCAACCATGTTGGACATGTGAGCATGAACTAGGAACCGCCATGTGACAAAGGGTCAAGGGGTGACACGTGTCCTCGATAGGGGGTGACACGTGTCATTCTCTGACATTCACAATGGGTATGTGAATTTTCCAACACTAGGTGGAACATGGCACATGTAATGCAGGTCCACGTCACATCGAATGGCCTCATCAAGACACATCATCATAGACTGATAACTGCTCGGTCCTTCAATATAATGGTCCGCAAGATTCCATGTAGATCCATAGATCTACGATTCTCATTACTTCATGGCTTCGGGCTTCGACGCTTACCGAGTCCTCTTGACACAAATCCCCCGAAAAGCTAAGTCTGTAGACTCTCGGATCTTGCACCACGTGTCCTCTTCGACCAAGGATCGAGATTTACTTCAGGGTTCGCGACTTTGCTGGTTTTCACACCTTGAAAACCCTCGGCCAAAATCCTCTGGTGTACGAAATATCTGAACCACGGGATTGCTTTCCATGTACCCGTTCATCCAACGGTCCTTGTTACTTCAGTAGTTTGACATTACGGGAGTTCGACATGTATCTCTCACCTTTCCCTCTGGACCACACCTGATCTATTGCCATGTGTACCTAGCCTCTACGACCAGGATTTACTCCGGCTTGTAGAGCTCCGGAAAAACTCACACTCCCTATATCGTTGAATACCTAGAATCCTAGATGATCGTTGATCTGTGGACACATGTCCCTTCCTTTTCAATGGTCCATATTAACTCCGTGACTCCATCATTCGGGAGTTTCAGCGCTAGACTAATCCTATTCTCTTGAAGTAGAACTTCGTCGAAGCGCTTAATGCTTCCCTTCCTACATTCGATCTAACAGATGAGAGAGATCCACCTTGGACCCCCCAAATCAACGACCCTCGTCGATTTGCGACTTCGGCCTTCAGATACTTTCGAGGATTGTGGAATCACAAGTCCTGAAGTCTCGAAGCCGAAAGAGTTATCCCCTTTTGGACTAGCACAGGGTTCCCAGACCCCGGTCACATATTGGATACTTTGGAAATTCTAGGAACTAAGCGCTACTCCTTTAGCAATGATTGGGTTAAGGACCTGGGCATGAGCCCTCAGTCATATGGGTGAATAGTCTAAGGGGAAAATTCCCTTCTCCCACATAATTCAGCCTTAACATTCCTGCTAAGATAAACTTCACAGAGTTGGCAGGGCTTAGGGATTCAATCGATCATACCCCCTCTCTCCTATGGATTCATATCTCATGACTATCTAACAACAAAAACTGAGATAAACTGAAATATCATATAGATACAATAGTTTACAAAAATCATTGAGATTTCCCAATAATTTTTCAGATACTGAAAGACTGAATCATAAACTCAGATATTTCATCATCACATTCAATATAATACACAGAGTATGAAAATACTTATCAGAACTCGAAAATGTGAAGCAATTGTTGAAACGGGGGCATGTTTCCTCCCAACCATAGGCACAACCACTACTACTGGATTTACTATTGGCCACCCCTGAGCTAGACCATGATGCTTTGAGAGAGATTCTTTCTCTTTTCTACACAACAGTCAAGGATGAAGGTTACTCTCCTTCTCCCACAGGAACTGGGTGTCTAGTTTTCTCTGCTCCAAGCAAGGAGGTCTACATGAGTACTTCCTTAGTCACTCGTTGGCCTTGTTTATTAGCTTGTATCCAAACCCTACCCATGGCTTCTTATAGCCAGATCAAGCTTACTACTCATCTTTCTCCTCTCAACTCCCGAGTCGAAGTATGCTTACTTCTCTTCCCTGGAGATTATTTTTCTCTACTCTACTA
This sequence comes from Picea glauca, assembly GCA_000966675.3. Taxonomy (NCBI): domain Eukaryota; kingdom Viridiplantae; phylum Streptophyta; class Pinopsida; order Pinales; family Pinaceae; genus Picea; species Picea glauca. The sequence goes on from JZKD02S0016139.1 coordinate 360,469, forward strand.
TCTCATCGATCTGTCTATGTCTCTAAATTACCTCCTTTATTTCCTTCCTCGACAAGGTTGTGTGGGTCCTAATCCCAATTCATGGTTAGGATTGGAAGCCTTACATATGGGTACCCTGCCCCATCTCCTCATTAACTCTTAAGGATGGCCTTCCAACTACCAACCTGACTGGTAATTCATTTATGGGTCAGAGGACTGTTGAGAAATTACACCCAGTAGGTATTGGTTTGGCGAGGGTCATCTCAACCATACTTGGTTTACCTTCATTGTCTCTCTCATAGCATCCATGGTCTATCTTGGCAATTTTTCCCCCTTTCAGCAGTTGTGCAACACATATTCAAATTCTATTAATAACAAAAAATCATACATTGACCCTTTTATACAAGGGTTCATCAAATCAAACATTCATACATATTTAGTTCGCCATAGTCTCTTGGCCAATTATAGTTATATTTACAAACCGGGTGAAACAAGGGTATTACACCCCTTATCACAAGAGGTCTCTTGAGCCTACATCTTCAACATTAGACTAGACTTGTAAACAAGTCAAACCTACCCTAAAAAAAACAGATCAATCCATCATGGAGTAGGAAATGTGAGAGCATATCGAGTATTTTTCACTCCTCGTCAAATCAACATGACTAATAGGAGAAATATTGCCCCAGGTCCATTCACCACTAGCCAAATCAACATGTCCCTGTGAGTGAATGTATCATTCTCCCTTGGTCAAATCAACATGAACAATCTAGGAGAATGTCTGCTCAATGCTACTAACTGGAGAAATATGAACACTATATTTCCAAGAACAAATAGGATATGGACATCAAGTGGCTTCTCCTGCATCAAGGATTCAACATACCTATGCAAGAGTACATCCACTACGATTGTGAATTCTTCTCAACATCACTAATCTAGTTGACAAACTTGTCCTAAAGTTAAAAAGTGTAATGTAAGAACATTTGTATCAAGAGTTGAAGTATGTGGAAGTAATGTGCTTGAGGTACGAAATATCAATTTGGTAGAAGGAACACTTTAACAACTTGACACATAATTTTTTCTCATGCAAATATGGTAAAACTAAAATGTTCCCCATCCTCTTCCATTATTCGTAAGTAAATCAAGATATTGTCTATAATTATTTCATAAGCATGTACAAGTAATCATAAACACTCTATTCATTAAACTCATCATTAAACTCATGATCATAGGTGTATTAGTTAACCCAAAATTACTACTATGAATTTTTGGTTTCCAAATGGAGTTATAAATGTAGTCTCTGGTATTTCCTGGACCTCTCTCATATTCAATTAGTGATATCCCAACCTCATCTATATTGGAAAATATCGTATCCCCTTTCATTTGTTCAAATGGTACATCAATTCTAGGAAATGGATATTGGTTATTGATAATTACCTTTTAGAACTAACTATAATCTATATTGTCACAATGACACGTCCTCATTTACAAAATATCTTGTGCACCCCATGGGGATGCGATTCCCTTATAATTTTTAAATCAATAAACTATTAAAATTGAATGTGTATATCACAAATTTTTGTTGTTGTCATTTAAAAAGGATCGTTGTAAGTAATCTACGCTCTAAATACTAAGTAAGGAGGAATTTGTCTCCCACTTAGGTGGTAGACTTGGAAACTGTTTAGAAAATACAATTGGAAATTCAAGTAAAATAGTGCATTAACCAAGTGAAGGGCCATACCCATACCCATCACTTAATACATGGGCATGCATTTGGGTACCCTTTATTAAGTCATCAATTCATCTTAATGGTAGAGATGAATCACTAATTCATCTTAATGGTAGAGATGAAATTGATCTACTTATCCATTTGTTTGATTTGTATAAGTAATCCTTCTTCTTCTAAGCAATTTAAAAGATTTTTAAAGCAACCTAACTTGTGTATATAGAAAAAATATAATTAATTTTTATTATGACATCATAATATCCCAAATTTTGATGTATAAATCAATCCTCATTGTGAATACTTTTATATTTAAGGAGAAAACCTTCACTAATAAACAGGTTTACATTACAAAAAAATGATACCAAATCACTATGCCCACATGCTACCAATCTTATATAATTTCCATTGGCATAGGTGAAACAAAATTGTTAATAGAACTAGGATGTATTAAAAGTTAGTGTGAAATGTATCTTATCATACTTGTTGTTTTAACCACTTTATATTGATGTTATTTCTAGAGGTTAATACTAATTACATATATTTGATGTATGTGATCCATGTCATCAACTCATCAATTGTAGAATGTCCTTATAATCAAGGTTGTTGTGACTTTTTATGAGGGTAATGATTTTCATTGTGTGGACTACCATAACTAAAACAAGTGAGAAGCAAAGACGAGGTACAAATATGCTGGATTCCCTCACTGCTCGGCAGTACAGCAAAATTGGTGCTCGTGCGGTACGGGAAGGCGGCTTTATCATCTATCTCCCAATGGAATTATCCCTATTCAATTTATAGCTATAGTGAAATAGATAGATCCTGAAATATGGTTCTGGCTAACGGGCAACTTCAATAGATATTTAGGCCCAATAATTCACAGAAATGCATGGTTCAGTATAGGTACAGGTCAACCCTGAGTGCAAGCTCCTAAGGGAGGGAACAGAGGTTGGTGTTGGTACAACAACAGTAACAACAATAGGAGGAGGGGTTGTAAAACTTGGGGTGCTGCAAATAAATGGAGAGTGGACTTACCGGCTATTGATGAGCTTTTTTCTTGATTGATTGATTCGCCTCGACAAAGATTAATTGATTTATTGACTCGCCTCATAGACTTTGATTGATCACGCGTACTTACACCAATCCTTTTTCAAGTGATCATTTTCACCAGCAACCTTAAGTAACCAATCCTCATTTGAGTGAACGTAGGGATTGGATAATTTTTTTTCGAGTCTAGTGCAAGAAAGGTCAAGGCTATGGTGAATTTAGACAACTATATGATCCCTTAGGTTTACAATTTAACCTTATCAAATACATAATTTTGAAATTCACATCCCGTGTCTACGAACTTGATACTAGGGTGTAGAATACTTTCAATTCAATTGAAGAAGGTTTAAGGCCCCTTCTCAACAAAACCATGGTGTGACAACATAATTCCTTTATCATTCCTCTACCATCAGGTTTCTCCCAACCCTATTTGGTGGGATCTCCCTAGCGATGTAATAAGGTCCTAAGGGTCCATTAAAATTAATTTTAGGAGATATATAGTGGACATTTAATGTAACTTAGACTAGATCCATTATGTTGGGTTTTATTAAATAAGGCCTCACTAGGCACTTTGCATTCAATAAATATCATATGGCCCAATCTTTAATGTAGAGACCACTGGTGGTCTACGCTAGGTTTTGATTGGTAGCTACAAAAAAGGATGGAGTCTTCGTTATGGGATATGGAAGTTATTTTTATTGTGATATTTCTCTTATGAGAAGATGTGGAGCTTATCCTTATTTAAGGATTATTATATCATATTACCCTACCTTAAGGGTTTTTAATTTAATAAAAACGAATAATTTCTACCATTTATATGGATACATGTATTTCTACGGATACATGTTTGGTGATTCATCTTAGGATTGAGGATCATAATAGATGGTATCAAATCACTTTCTTAGGCAAATAAAATCATTTTTTTATTTTTTATATATTTTTTGTATATTTACTTGTGGTGGGTTTTTCTATTGGGCTATCCACCTATTACAGTTTCACCAATGGAATTTGAAGCAAAGTGGTGGTGCCATTTCACAATTTGGATTATAATAGAGATTCTAAAAAATTATCATTGGAATTATAACCAACTTTATTTACGACCTCACAACCATAATTTTTTCTTTGTCCAAGAACCTTATTATAGCCACATTAGTATCATTGGAAGAAGAGTGGCCATGTTATTTTAAAATTGGGGTTATAATAGTGAATCTAAGAAGTATCATTGAAGTTACAACTCTTTGAAAGACTATTCTCAAAATCCTCGTGAAAAATTCTTGCAGCATGGTTATCTCTCTATGTATGAATCATATTGTAGTTGTACTAGTTCCATAAAAAATAGAGTTGCGTCAATTTTGAATTGGGGTCATAATAGCATCTTTGAGAGATATTGAGTAAGTTTCAACCATTTTAAAATCACTACAAATCTCATTGAAACATCTAGATGGAAGAATTGAAAAAACAAAGAGAACAAGAATGTGTAAATGTTTTATGGAGACATGCGAGGAAATTATTATCATAGTGGTCATCAAAGAAAAGTATACATGTGAAATACTTTCCTGGTGTAATTTCAAGGAGGCTTGCGATGAATGGTACATGGACACTTTTTATATATGTGAATATAACTACTATAATCTTCTCTTTCTTAAATCTACTCTTCTATATGAAGTAAACATCATTGATGAAAGTGATGACCATGTTAGTGATTAACAATTTTCAATTTGAATCTTCTCTAGTGGGAGTATTACTTCTAGATCCATAACCAACCTTTTGTTTCTATGTGGATGATATTTTTACTACGGATAGTCCTAGAATATCAGTGAAATGATATTTAGATCCATATGACCACAATGATCCTCTCCAACAAAAGATTCCACCATTCATAGATTCCATGTATCAATGGTTGGGACTCTGTAAAAACCTATACATGGGACTAAGATTATGGATGAACTTCATGGACTTATTCATTATAAGGAGTGAGTGTAGCACCCATACATGGAACCCTGGTTTCTGGATGTATCTCATTATAAGTGTGAGTGACGAGGGAAATACTTTCTGAAAATGGATGGAATGGTGAGATCCTTCCTAGTGATGTAATAAGGGCCTATGGGCCCATTAGAGTTAATGATAATATATGTACGGTGTCCATTTAATGTAATGTGGTCTAAGTCCATTATGTATGAAACCCATGAACCTAATGGTATATGTAATGCTCATACACGAACTTCCTTCAAAAGTACTCAATCAAATATCTCCCATGCAATAATGGTCATGGGTAAATAAGTATGCTTCTCCTAGTTATCCTACCATAGTGAAACATTATTTTCTAACTAGAATATGACCAAGAAGGATTTATAGGTATTAATGTTCTCAAACAACTTGAATTCATCCATTTATACATAGAAAACACTCTTTATCCTTATCCCTACTAGTGCTATCCAAAAATTGTGGTGGTTTAGCCTTCTTTAAGCCATGAAGACGTCCATTTGTACCATGTGGTCTACCACTAACATTCTTCTCAAAGTATTACATATTACTTTTGCATTATGCTATCATGAGTTTCCTCTCTTTGGAGAAGTTTATCCTTTAGGAGATCCATCAAGGGATGTGATGTCTCAAAGATATATCTTTTTATAGACTCAATCTCACCTTGACCTTCATCTTCCCTCAATCTTAAGGTTGGTGCACAATGTAGCTCATGTGCAAAATTTTGGGATGATCTTCCATGGTTGTGATCGATTCTTCATCTCCCCATGTTGATATTATGGAACAACAAAATAATTTATAAGTAAACAACTTATACATTCACACACAATATATATAATATGGTTTCTATAAGAACTATTTGTGAACCACGATATGATATATTTCTTACCTATATACAATACACAATTCCATAATGTGATAAATTATTAAACGTATTTTCTTTTTCTTACCCAATATCTAATTATCATGATAATTATATGATAACTTTTTCAACTCTTTTTTGGATATTGTAGAAAGTTTATTAAACCAGACACTTTACATGATCAAATAAACATCTTGGTAATCCATGTATTAAGATCAAAGCCTTTGTGGAAGGAAAGTGATGAAACTCGGTACAAGTGCATTTCCCTTTTCTAGAATTATTCTCTTAAGGCACAAACATGTTTTAGATACTACTCAAGATACCTCACCATATGATATTTACCATACAATATGGAAAATCATCGAGAATGGTGGATATATGACCTAATGTTGTGGAAATGAATCATCCCCTTTTATACTTTTCCCTGTAAAATGGTAGATCATCATGAATGATATGGGAATAAAGTGGTAGATCATCATGGATGATATGGTAATGAGCTAATCTTCCTTTTTAATTCAATTCCAAACATGGTGGAATTGAAGTAAGTGAATACATCCACCTTCATCATCAATATTTTTTAAATTTTCTCGTTGGTCACAATTACTTCATAATACTATTTGGAAAGAAAGAACCAAATATTAACTCATAATAAATTATGAAATGTTATCATTAAGCATATCATGATATGAACTCAATACTTGTATGTACATTAATTAATTCTTTTGTACCTAAAATCAAACATATTAATATGAAAATACAATCAAATATATTAATATGAGAATACAAGAGAAATAATTGCAAAGCAGCTAATTCCTATCTAATTTATAAAAACATAAGCACCAAACTAACTACAATCACCACTAAATATCACAATTATTATTATTCATGGTGCCTAAATTCTCAGCAATCACAACATCAAACTAACTACAATCACCACTAAGAACACAATGCCTAAAATCTCAGCAATCATCATCGCCCAATATACACAATTTAACTTACAAATATAACATGCTTATGTGTGACACATGCCTCATATAGGTCCAAAGTGATGACGAACGTCCATAGTCATCCCCTCCTTAAAATATTTTGAGGTGAATAAATATTTATATATATTGGTAGATTTGAGAGAATAAATATTTATATATATTTATATTTATATATATTGGCAGGTTAGAGTTTGTCTTGGAAATTTGGTTTACCAAGTAGAAGACACTCTCCGAGTAGAAGTCACTCTCCCTCCATTTCATATCGTCTTTGACACTATTAAAATTTCGCAAGACAATTGAAGAGGCAGGGATTACATACTCCATTTCTACAAATTCTTTTATGGCTTAATTTGTTGATTATTTTTCTCATCCCCGTAAAAAACCACATCATGCAATGTTCATTTAATAAAAAATAAGATATTTCAACGATATGTGTTAAAGCAACATATAATTACTTGGAAACTCTTGACGGAGAAGATTACATGTATGCATAAAATTGTGGAGATGAGAAGACGATGATGTTTAAACAAGGTAGAAGGGATAGGATATTTAATAAGACATTAGGAATGGAGAAACTTCCTTGGAACAAAGAAAAGTGTCAAAGGGAATCATCAAATCACAGTCTGAAACCGATACTCGATTCCTTGAATCGACGAACTCCTTGATTAGCTCACGGGAGCCAAATATTGCAGTAAGATTGATCTAAAGTTTGGATACCACCAGGTTCCAATAGAACAAATAGATGTATGGAAGACTGCCTTCAAGTCAAAATAAGGTCTTTTTGAATGGTTGGTCATGACCTTTGGTTTGACAAATTCTCCAACAAATTTTATGAGGATGATGGACGATATGCTACGACCTTTCACCAATAATTTTGTAGTGGTGTATTTGTATGACATCCTCATCTACAACAAGAATTGGGCGAAACACTTGCAACATATTCAACAGGTTTTGCACACCCTGCGACAACACAAACTATATGAAAACTTGGAAAAATTCTCCTTTGTCATGGACAAGGTCCATTACTTAGGCTACATTGTTGATCAACATGGTGTGCATGTGGATCCAACCAAGATCTAGGTCATCCGTGACTGGCTAGCCCCAACCACACTCACTGAACTTCAGATCTTCTTGGGCCTCGCCAATTTCTATCACAAGTTCGTGCTGGAATTCTCTCATATCGCATGGGCCCTCAAACAAGTAACCAAGGGTGGCAGTAAGACAAAATTTGTGTGGGGCATGTCCCAACAACAAGCCTTCGATGACTTGAAGAAGCATTTGTGCTCATCCCCATTACTTTCATTACCGGACCTGCAACATCCCTTTGAGATCAAGACAGATGCTTCAGACTATGTTGTGGGCATCGTTCTCACTCAACACGACCACCCTGTGGCATATCATAGTGAGACACTATCGGATGTTTTTCGTAAGTACCCTACTTACGACAAAGAAATGTACTCCATTGTGCAAGCATGTCGCCAGTGGAGACATTACATTCTTGGGAAGGAGAAAATCATCCACACTAATCACAAGCCACTGCAATTCATGCAAACCCAAGGCAAATTGCAGAATGACTACCATTAGAAGTGGTCAACATACTTACAACAGTTCCACCTCAACATCAACTATAAAACATGAAGTACCAACCGATTTGTTGATTGCCTCAACCGACCTCCAGTCGCGACACTCACCACGGGGCTAGACTCTTGCGGCTACGGGACCTTCGAATGGCCCCACCTCTATGAGACAAACCCTAACTTCTCCACCACCTACCAAATGTTGGGAGCCAACTCAGTGGTCACTAATTTCCATCTTCAGGACTGGTTATTGTGCCGTCTGGGCCATCTCTGTGTTCCATCAAGCGTGCACGTGAAGTGGATTTGGGAAGCTCACTACAGTTGGGTGGCATGACACTTTGGCATCGAAAAGACTGTGGAGGTGTTGTAAAAAAATTTCTACTGGTCGAAACATCGACATGATGTCAGAAAGTATATCAGGTCCTGCACTGGTTGTGCTATTGCCAAACCGACCACTAAGAAACAAGGCATGTACACCCCTCTGCCTACTCCTAACAGGCCGTGGGAAGCCATCTCAATGGACTACATGTTGGGCCTCCCGTCCACCAAGAGGCTCTCATCCACTAAGAGGGGAAATGATTGTGTTTTTGTGGTTGTTGATCGCTTTTCCGAGATGGTGATTCTAGCCGCCTGCAAGAAGAACATCATAGCAGAAGCCACTACCAAGTTCTTTGAATGAGTATGGGTACATTCTGGGATCCCACAAACCATTATCTCAGACCGTGACAGTAGTTTCCTCAACTCATTATGGTCGAGCCTCTAGTCACTGCTAGATACCAATCTCACCAAATCCACTGCCTTCCACCCCTAAAAAGATGGCCAAACTATGGTCGTCAATTGGATGGTCGTACAACCAAGCCCTGCATAGCTCAACTGGCAACATCCCCTTTCAGGTGGGGTTGGGGTTCCAACCATTGGGCCCCATGGATGTTTCACTACCCTTGGCCACCACCTCGACCGACTCATTCCCTGCTCCACCAAAAGCTGACAAAGCCACCCGATTCATTGAGCGGATACAACACATCCACCAACAGGTTCAGGATATTCTACAGAAGTCTAATTCGAAGTACAAGCAACACCGTGATCAACATCGAGTGCCACATAAGTTTTAGGTGGGCAACAAAATTTGGTTGCATTTGTAGAAAGAACGCCTTACAGGGCCCCATCAGAAGCTTCGCCCACTCTGTTATGGGTCGTACGCCATCACCAAGGTTGTGGGTGACAATTCTTTTGAGCTCAACATTCCCCCCTTCCTTGGTCTACATCCAGTCTTCAACGTGGCTCTCCTTCGGCCATATTTCCCACCATTATTGGACACCTCAGAGATAGCAGAGTAATTGACACCAATAGAGCTCAACCCTGAATGCATGCAACAAACATCCAACGATCATATTGTGCACATACATATCAAGGGTACTTGACATCAAAGGATCCATCTTTATCGAGTTGTCAAAGCAGGGCAGCTCCTGCACCAAGGCAAGTGGCTCACCCGGGGCCAAATTCAACAGAAATTTACTCATATGATGGTGGAACTCAACGCAATGGAGACCATTGCTTCCTAAGTATGGAGGATTGATCTAGGTGGATATCAGTGGCCACCCACCTATTCCATTGGTTCAAAAAACAATTTTCCACCTTGGCAGTTCTTTTACAGTTTTTTGGGTTCCAAACTTCCAGGGTCGTTTTGAGGCCCTAAATGATGTTTTTTGGGGATTTGGGGCCCAAGTGACTGGGGAAGGCACTGACTTGGGCCAATCAAAAAAATTTCTTCTCAGTTAAACCTTTCCAACGGGCTATCATGCGCATAAAACGAAGATCGTATACAAAAGTTAAGGCCCCGAGAATTTGATGTACTAACTTGCCCAAACTTGGGCCACATGACTTTTGGCGCTTCATCTCCTAGGGTTAGGTTTTTGGATGTCTAGGGTTTTTGACATTCTTGTTTATTGTAAAAAGGCCTTCAAAGCCTCATTGTAACCATCTTCTTGCGAATGAGCGCAACCGTTACATCTATTCTCAAAGATAAGCCACCACCATTATAGCAAGCTTGTTTTCCGCTGCATTTTACAATTTCAGCTTATTTCTTTATTGAATAGAAAATTAGTTTTATTGTATCTTTGTTATTCTATGTTAAGAATATTTTATCAATTTGTATTCATTTCGTTATGTTCATAAAATCCGAATCAATTTGTGAACCACGATATGATATATTTCTTACCTATATACAATCCACAATCCCCTCAAGTGGTAAATTATCAAACATATTTTATTTTTCTTACCCAATATCTAATTATCATTAATTATGTAATAACTTTTTCAACTTTTTTTTTTTTTTAGATTGTAGCAAGTTTATTAAACCATACAATTTACATGATCAAATAAACATCTTGGTAATCCACCCTTTGTGGTAGGAAAGTGATGAAACTCTGTACAAATGCATTTCCCTTTTCTAGAATTATTCTCTTAGGGAACAAACATGTTTTAGATACGACTCAAGATATCTCACCATATGATATTTACCATACAATATGGAAAATCATCAAAAACGGTGGATAAATGAACTAATGTTGTGGAAATGAATCATTTCCTTTTATACCTTTCCATATATGAGGGTGGATATTATATTCTTCTAATAA
>JZKD02S0016140.1:0-15802 GCA_000966675.3 Picea glauca
GTTGAGGTACATGTTGGGTACATGGTTGAAACAAGTAGTTGATGAGTTGGCACATACATTACGTGTATAGTTGATGATGGTGGTGCATCTTGATGAGTCATAGTTTATCTGTATTTGATGCATGATTGGTACATATTTGGTGCATGGTTGATGCACTCATTGATGGAAGAGGTTGACGTACAGGTTGGTGCATGGTTGATGCACTTGTTCATGGTATAGGATGACTACAGGTTGTTTGGTACATGTTGGTGCATGATTGATAAACTCGTTGATGGTACAAGTTGAGGTACAGGTTAATGCATGATTGATGCACTTGTTTATAGTACATGTTGATTACATGTTGGTGCTTGGTCGATGCACTTGTTTATGGTACAGGTTGATTACAGGTTGATTGGTGTAGGTATACAGCAGTATATCTCACAGTGATAGTTTGACATTGGTTCCATCATTCTACTTTTATTTCAGGGCGGTGTGACGGGGCATGGGCAAGTGGTTGTAGCCACCTTTCAATTGTAGCCAGAGAACATAGGGGGTTGTAGAATCCTTCTGGTTGTAGATAGAGAATTGGGGAGTTGGAGTTTCCTCCAGGTTGTAGCCTAAGAAACTAGGAGGTTGGAGCCTCCTTCCAATTGCAGCTGGAAAACAAAGGAAGTTGGTGCTTCCAATGAATGTAATTCTTAAAGACATATAAGAAAAATAATTTTTTGGTTTTCTCCCGCTTTGGGTTTCCATGTAAAAACACTAGTGTATTGTGTATGTGTATGATTGCTCATTTTTTCATTATTTATTTACTCCACAACTATTGGATGATAATGCTACATTTATATAACACTTGCATTTTACAGTTAAAAAGGATTAAAGTTCTCTATGAATGATTCACCCCCCTCTCAGTAATCCAACAAGGACTTCACCGAGCCCTTCCTTGGATGCATATGTGCACACAACAAAATCCTCATTTGGATCTACAAATTTTAAAATTAGTGAACTCGTTAGAAAATCTTTTAAGAACTAGAAAGTTTCTTCACGCATAGCACTCCATTCAAATTTTACTCCTTTCTTTTGCAAAGATGTTATTGGTTGTGCAATCTTGGAGAATCCCACAATGATTCTCTTGTAGTAACCAGCTAGAACCATAACGAACTAACCTTTGAAATGTTTATTGGGGATTACCAACTTTTGATTGCTTCAATTTTCTCTATATCCATAGATATGCCATCTTCTGAAACAATGTGACCCAAATAATAGATCTGTTTTTTATAAAAAGTGCATTTACTCAACTTGGCATACAATTGGTGATCTCTCAATACTTGTAGCATTGTCCTTAAATGTTTCTCATGCTCCTCCTCTATCTTGGAATAGATAAGAATATCATCCAAGAATACAATGAAAAATTGTCCAGGAAATCTCTAAACACCCCATTCATTAGACATGTTATCGCTCAATTTGTACTTTGATCAAAGGAAAGGTTAATGGAAAATCAAATTGGTGTAATGGAGCTTATCCTATCATTGTCACCTCAATAGGATGCCTCTTTCTATTTATGGTTGATGGCCCAGGGAAGACGTCCCCGGTGACCTGGGGGTTTGAGAAGGAAAGGTTAAAATGTCTATGAAAAATTCCCCTCTCACAAGTCACACTAATCAGAAAGTCTTGAGGTTTTAACCAATGAAGTACTAAAGTATCAATATGTACCTGCCTGGAACAACGCAGCAAGAAAAGGTATCTTTCGCAAGTACAACTTCTTGTTAGTACTTCACAAAACCAAGGACTTTATCAATAAAAGAAATGGTTGATATACAATGAAGCAAACATAAATTTGTAGTAGCAATATTTATAAGACAATAGCTTCATTATAAGTACCTTAAAATGGCTTCAAAATGACCAAGAATAATCACGTATTAACATCAAATTACTAGCATTTGTCAGAAGAAAGTAAGGAAATGCATTAATCAACTTTTTCAATTGATTTTATATGCTTTTAGTGATGCAAATATGGTTGTATCTTACTTTAGTAACAACGGCGACAAAGTTAGTGGATTAGGCTATTCTAATGTTAGGAGTGGTTAGTAGAGAGATTAAGGTATAGGTTTTGATAGTGGTTTTTATCAATCACTCAATAGAAAGTCTTAGATTAGTGTCTTTAGGGTGAGATGGAGTCTTTTAGGTGGCAGCAAATCTTGAAGGAAAATATGATAGTAGGAGAACCAAAGACAAGAGAGGTAAATAGTTGAATTGTTGGTAAACCAAGGCTTCAATTATCAAACCCTAGAGGGAAAATAGCCATTAGGGTGGAGGTAACCCTAGGCCCTAGTAGTTTTCCTCCTTCTTTAGATCAAGGATGAAGTAATGACAGCTTAGATGAAGCAATAATGTGCTAGGGTGTTGCAATGGCAATGCCCTTAGCAAAAAAAAATTCAAGAAAATCGGCTTCTTCGCAAAATCTAGTAGGTAAAAGCTCTTAAGGCAAGGACAATAACATGTGCTTAGCCTCCTAGGGTTTTAAGCTAGCAATTTCATAATATTAATGTAAATGAAAGATAAACATAACTATAACCATTCAATGAAGAAGAATTGCAGAATTCTTACTTACATTCATCAAGAATCATCAAGCAAATACCCTAGTTGAACACTTCCACCAAGAAAATTGCCAAAATAGTCCAAAATTAGCCTCCTTCAACAAGTGCGCACTAAATTTCAGTCATTGGACACCAAATAGGGTGAAAATTTTAGACCTCACCAAGTGTGAGTGAAAGATGATGAAAAATACAAGGGCAAAAACCCTTATTTATACAGTTTCAATGACCAGAATTAGGTCAAAACGGTCGACATGGCCAATTTACATGTAATATCCAATTTTTACATTAAATCATGTAAATAAACCCTAAATCAAAAATAAAAGGTGACATCATTCCCTTTTAAGGTGGCGTTACGCCTTCTTAGGGCAACGTTGGCCTCCAGGAGCAAAACGTTAGGCCTCCTAGGGCCTCTGGATCAAACCACATGTGCCACTTGGCACACAACTACCTCCATAGTGTCCAAAACGTTGGGTGATGTCATGGGTCACATGGGTGATGTCATGGGCCTTCCAAATCCTACATCATAGTGAGAAGGGAAATACCCCCCTGGGTCCAGGCCTGCCAGGCTATCTCTAGTGGAACGTCCTCCTCTCTCTCTGGTGCAAACCTCTGATCTGTCTCTCCCCCTAGCTAGGGTTTCAGCATCCATCTGGTGGCATTTTGTCCCTATGGAGGTCCGAAATAATCAGCTCCCCATGTGTACCTTTCCATCAGGTATGGACCTGCAACAACAACAAGTATGCCCTCCATGTGCTCATAATTCATAGGGATCATAGCAATGTCAATCACATATAATAATCAAGTTATTTCAACATGTGCATAAAACCCCCTTTCCCCAGACAAGTGCTCAAAGACGTTATGTTATTCTACAAGCCAGGTTTGGAGGGGATGTTAGGATATCCTATTGGGCTATTTCTCATTGGATGTGGGATGTTTCCATATGAAGACAAATCTAGGCCATGTAAGTGGATGAGGTGGTAAGGGATGTTTGAGCAATGGGTGCAGTGATGACAAGGGAATGTATGGGTTACCTTTGGGTGCCTCTGAAGAGGGTGAGTTGCACCTTGTTATGGATGCAAATGTTTCCAAGCCCATTCAATGCCTTTTATATTTTTATCTTATTGCTTTTTCTTTCAAGAGACCAGTTAGGGGACACTGCCCTGGTGTGGTGACCAGTGGTGACAATGTTACCCACAAGCATTTCACAGAGATGAGAACATTGGCTAGTGATGAGACCCCCTTTCTCTTGGTTATGCCACCAAGAGACACTACCCTGGTGTGGTGACCAGCTAAATGGTAGTGTCATATCGCTACATGCCCATGGACCTAATAGGTTGGCTCGTGATGAGACTCCCTATCCTCCAACTAGGTCTTGATTTTATTATTTTATGGGTCCCTATGTTTCTTGTTGAGAATCCCTTTATTNCTTTGCTAGCTTGGCAAACCCAATGCTCGAACCAATGTATGGGATGGATGAGAGGGAAAAAGATGAAAAGTGGTAAGTATGGTGGGAACGGATGATGACCTTTCATGAACCCACCTAGTGGCAACTCAAACCTTATGGGAACCAACTTACTAGGGCATCACATCATTCCCCCAGGTGTGGACAAGTGGAAAGGCACAAGGTCCAAGCACATGTTAGAAGTAAAAAGAATTAAATGCACATATTCAAATGTTTTGAGAATCAGAGTGACACATACCATGATACCCGAACTCATTACCTCATGGTGCAAGATCCACTATTGTTGAAGGACCATGCCGATGGGATGGATGTTGATGTTCCTGACAAGGTGGAGGTGCTGAAGAAGAAAGATGGGTCGTCCAGGGCCAGGCTCAAGTTAATATGGCTCTCGATATTCCATGTCTAGGACCTGTGGGCCTCGAGACATAATCTCCTTAGTTATCCCCAGGCTAGGGGATAACATCTAGCTCCAACTCGGGGACATGTGCTCACCGTAGAGCACATGAGAACCTCAACATCTCTGGCATGACCTGTGACCTTCTTGATCTCAACAAAATATTATTAGTAATCATTTGGGGTGGTGATATCACCCTTGCCTCATATATAGTACAGAAAATGAAAGAAAACATATATACAAATGGAAATACAAATACTCTAGCATGAAATGCATATGGTATATACAATGAATGAAAATGCCTACCTACTTACGTGTACTTACCTATTGGTTGAATGCTAGGTGTAGTCAAATAACCAGTGAAACCATCCTAGCAATGTCTCACAATACCTGACTTTGTGCTTCATCATAAAACAAAATAGTGATAAGTTAAGAAAAAAAATAACATGAGTTAGAGAATGTATTATATCATCGGAAATCATAAAGTCTAGCTCATGGAGGTGGGTGGGAGAGAAAAAATCATGCCAAGTCATACTCTCAAGAAAGTGCTCAATCCATCTCAGAAAAGGATCGTGAAAAGTCAAGGATTTAAAAGACCGACTCAAGGAGTCTAAATGTTGGCTACCTCGAACGTCTTCACAACTTAAGGCCTGGGAAAGGGATTAGCAAGAACAGAAAGGATGACTGACAATTTCTCAAGGGGAAGTTGGAAGACTGTGATAGTAAGTTTCCTCTTGAGGTACTCAACCTTCCCCTAAAATCCAAAAGGAGGTTTTATCCTACAGAAGACTTGGGATAAGGGACATGTTTTCAAACCGTACCTTTAGTGACATAGCGAGGTAAAGTAATCAAAGGGAGTTAGAGAATATTATCACAAGTATCATGTTTCAGGTAAGCAACTTCCTCACTTTTATCAAGATCTAAGAACAACGATGGTTGATAACTTTCTTCATAGAATAAATATAAGTGCTCATAGGAACACTCATCAAAGTCCTCAAGGTATTAGAGAAAATTATTAGGAGGGCATAGCATCAAGTCATCCTTGGGTGTCTGAATAAAATTGGTAATGATGTCATGTTCTTGTTGCCAAATGTCAAATTCATTAGTAACTTCATGTTANAATATGGCTCTCGATATTCCATGTCTAGGACCTGTGGGCCTCGAGACATAATCTCCTTAGTTATCCCCAGGCTAGGGGATAACATCTAGCTCCAACTCGGGGACATGTGCTCACCGTAGAGCACATGAGAACCTCAACATCTCTGGCATGACCTGTGACCTTCTTGATCTCAACAAAATATTATTAGTAATCATTTGGGGTGGTGATATCACCCTTGCCTCATATATAGTACAGAAAATGAAAGAAAACATATATACAAATGGAAATACAAATACTCTAGCATGAAATGCATATGGTATATACAATGAATGAAAATGCCTACCTACTTACGTGTACTTACCTATTGGTTGAATGCTAGGTGTAGTCAAATAACCAGTGAAACCATCCTAGCAATGTCTCACAATACCTGACTTTGTGCTTCATCATAAAACAAAATAGTGATAAGTTAAGAAAAAAAATAACATGAGTTAGAGAATGTATTATATCATCGGAAATCATAAAGTCTAGCTCATGGAGGTGGGTGGGAGAGAAAAAATCATGCCAAGTCATACTCTCAAGAAAGTGCTCAATCCATCTCAGAAATGGATCATGAAAATTCAAGGATTTAAAAGACCGACTCAAGGAGTCTGAATGTTGGCTACCTCGAACGTCTTCACAACTTAAGGCCTGGGAAAGGGATTAGCAAGAACCGAAAGGATGACTGACAATTTCTCAAGGGGAAGTTGGAAGACTATGATAGTAATTTTCCTCTTGAGGTACTCAACCTTCCCCTAAAATCCAAAAGGAGGTTTTGTCCTACAGAAGACTTGGGATAAGGGACATGTTTTCAAACCGTACCTTTAGTGACATAGCGAGGTAAAGTAATCAAAGGGAGTTGGAGAATATTATCACAAGTATCATGTTTCAGGTAAGCAACTTCCTCACTTTTATCAAGATCTAAGCACAACGATGGTTGATAACTTTCTTCATAGAATAAATCTAAGTGCTTATAGGAACACTCATCAAAGTCCTCAAGGTATTAGCGAAAATTATTAGGAGGGCATAGCATCAATTCATCCTTGGGTGTCTGAATAAAATTGGTAATGATGTCATGTTCTTGTTGCCAAATGTCAAATTCATTAGTAACTTCATGTTATAATGGTAAAGGAAACTTTTGGACATGACCCTCAATGTTGTAAATGGGATCCCCATCATATCCAATAATATCCCAATTAAGCTTCCTGACATGTATGAACTCTTCAATATTATCAACAAAATCATTATAGCATGAAGGGGTAAAATTATCCAACACTTCTTCACTTTCCACATCATAAAGTAAAGAATCATTAAAAATTTGGGAAGGGAAACAACTCACCTTGCTTTCTTTTTCTTTTGCAGGAACTTCAAGTATTTGGATAACTTCATCAAATGGAGGACTTTCTTATACATATTCAACTGCACAACAAGGAGGACCTACCTTGCCCGAGGATTCCAGTTCTCCTTCACTCTCTGAATCATAGAATAAGGTATTATCAAAATCCTGAAAAGGAAAGTGACTAACCTCATCCTCTTCTTCTTGTGCAGAAAAAATGGTATTTTGGATGGCTTCATCAAAGGGAGGAGGACACATAAATACTTCATCATCGTGTTTGATATCCGCATGTTCTATCTCCTCAACCACGTCTTCATTATTCTTGGTAGAAGAACGAGTAATCATTTTCTCTTCCTTGTGGGATTGGAAAACCTCATCAAGATCCTTTTCCTTAGCCTCTTGTTGGTTGATGATTGGTTCCTGTTCTTCTTGGAAATCAGGAGTAAAGGTCTCATGGGAAACTAATCTCTCCAAACTAAGAGTGTCTGGGGAAAACAAGTGTTTTTTCTGGGACAAGGGGATATTTTCCTCGATCCTTTTAGCCATGTCATGAGCTTCAAGGAATGTTCTTGGGCTCTTTTTACTAATGGGAAACCCTAGATGCACCAAGAGTGTGTTGATATAGAGATGAACAATGTACTTTTCTTCAGGATAATGGCTTTCCGGAATTCGGTATAGTATGCCCTCAAACCTATCCTGGAACTGTCAGACGGTTTCATTCTTAGTTTGTTTTATATGCTCAAGTCTTTTTAGTAGTATTGGGATGTCTTCCAACTGAATACCCCATATTTTCAGAAATTTTTCTTCCAATTGTTCCATAGTTGTGATGCTAGCATCAGGGAGGTTATCATACCACCTCCTAGCGTTACCATGAAGAGTGGTGGAGAAGAGCTTCATTGCCAAATCTTCAGCATCGTCACTGATAGGGTGGAATTGAAAGAAAGCCTAGAAATCACCCATGTGATAGTATGATCCAGCTGGATATCGGTGGCCACCCACCTTTTCCAACTTGCTCAAAACAGTTTTATAGCAATTTTGGCAATTTACTATATTTAATAGTTTTTAACTTTCGGGGCCATTTTGAGGGACTAAATGAAGGTTTTTTGGATCAAGATTCTCATTGATATTCAAAGGATTTGATTGAGCCCCCAAAATGAATCTCCTCTATGATACCTTTGCAACNTTAGAGAATGTATTATATCATCGGAAATCATAAAGTCTAGCTCATGGAGGTGGGTGGGAGAGAAAAAATCATGCCAAGTCATACTCTCAAGAAAGTGCTCAATCCATCTCAGAAATGGATCATGAAAATTCAAGGATTTAAAAGACCGACTCAAGGAGTCTGAATGTTGGCTACCTCGAACGTCTTCACAACTTAAGGCCTGGGAAAGGGATTAGCAAGAACCGAAAGGATGACTGACAATTTCTCAAGGGGAAGTTGGAAGACTATGATAGTAATTTTCCTCTTGAGGTACTCAACCTTCCCCTAAAATCCAAAAGGAGGTTTTGTCCTACAGAAGACTTGGGATAAGGGACATGTTTTCAAACCGTACCTTTAGTGACATAGCGAGGTAAAGTAATCAAAGGGAGTTGGAGAATATTATCACAAGTATCATGTTTCAGGTAAGCAACTTCCTCACTTTTATCAAGATCTAAGCACAACGATGGTTGATAACTTTCTTCATAGAATAAATCTAAGTGCTTATAGGAACACTCATCAAAGTCCTCAAGGTATTAGCGAAAATTATTAGGAGGGCATAGCATCAATTCATCCTTGGGTGTCTGAATAAAATTGGTAATGATGTCATGTTCTTGTTGCCAAATGTCAAATTCATTAGTAACTTCATGTTATAATGGTAAAGGAAACTTTTGGACATGACCCTCAATGTTGTAAATGGGATCCCCATCATATCCAATAATATCCCAATTAAGCTTCCTGACATGTATGAACTCTTCAATATTATCAACAAAATCATTATAGCATGAAGGGGTAAAATTATCCAACACTTCTTCACTTTCCACATCATAAAGTAAAGAATCATTAAAAATTTGGGAAGGGAAACAACTCACCTTGCTTTCTTTTTCTTTTGCAGGAACTTCAAGTATTTGGATAACTTCATCAAATGGAGGACTTTCTTATACATATTCAACTGCACAACAAGGAGGACCTACCTTGCCCGAGGATTCCAGTTCTCCTTCACTCTCTGAATCATAGAATAAGGTATTATCAAAATCCTGAAAAGGAAAGTGACTAACCTCATCCTCTTCTTCTTGTGCAGAAAAAATGGTATTTTGGATGGCTTCATCAAAGGGAGGAGGACACATAAATACTTCATCATCGTGTTTGATATCCGCATGTTCTATCTCCTCAACCACGTCTTCATTATTCTTGGTAGAAGAACGAGTAATCATTTTCTCTTCCTTGTGGGATTGGAAAACCTCATCAAGATCCTTTTCCTTAGCCTCTTGTTGGTTGATGATTGGTTCCTGTTCTTCTTGGAAATCAGGAGTAAAGGTCTCATGGGAAACTAATCTCTCCAAACTAAGAGTGTCTGGGGAAAACAAGTGTTTTTTCTGGGACAAGGGGATATTTTCCTCGATCCTTTTAGCCATGTCATGAGCTTCAAGGAACGTTCTTGGGCCCTTTTTACTAATGGGAAACCCTAGATGCACCAAGAGTGCGTTGATATAGAGATGAACAATGTACTTTTCTTCAGGATAATGGCTTTCGGGAATTCGGTATAGTATGCCCTCAAACCTATCCTGGAACTGTCAGATGGTTTCATTCTTAGTTTGTTTTATATGCTCGAGTCTTTTTAGTAGTATTGGGATGTCTTCCAACTGAATACCCCATCTTTTCATAAATTTTTCCTCCAATTGTTCCATAGTTGTGATGCTAGCATCAGGGAGGTTATCATACCACCTCCTAGCGTTACCATGAAGAGTGGTGGAGAAGAGCTTCATTGCCAAATCTTCAACATCGTCACTGATAGGGTGGAATTGAAAGAAATCCTAGAAATCACCCATGTGATAGTATGATCCAAGTGGATATCGGTGGCCACCCACCTTTTCCAACTTGCTCAAAACAGTTTTATAGCAATTTTGGCAATTTACTATATTTAGCAGTTTTTAACTTTCGGGGCCATTTTGAGGGACTAAATGAAGGTTTTTGGGATCAAGATTCTCATTGATATTCAAAGGATTTGATTGAGCCCCCAAAATGAATCTCCTCTATGATACCTTTGCAACGGGCTATCGTGCGCCTAAAATGGATATCGTATGCAAAAGTTACGACCCTGGGAAGTTGATGTACTAACTTACCCAAACGGGGCCCACATGACTTTTGGCGCTTCGTCTCCTAGGATTAGGTTTTTGGATGTATAGGGTTTTTTACATTCCTTTTTATTATAAAAAGGCCTTTAGAGACTCATTGTAATCATCTTCTTGTGAATGAACGCAGTCGTCACATCTCTTCTCAAAGATAACCCGCCACCATTCCAGCAAGCTTGTTTTCCGCTACATTTTATAGTTTCAGCTTATTTCCTTATTGAATAGAAAACCAGTTTAACTGTATCTTTGTTATTTTGTGTTAGTCATATTTTAATAATTTGTATTCATTTCGTTCTGCTCATAAAATATGGATCAGTGGTATCAGAGCGGTCTGCTCCTTGTCGTCTTAATGCATGTCCCCAACAAGGTCAGGGTACAAAGAATTGGGTCTCGAGCTTGTTTCTCTTGAGGAAAAAAGATCTCGCGTGCCCAAGTGACCTCTCATGGTAGGAGAAAATAAAGATGACGGTATAGGAGATCCTTTCAAAATGTTTCTTGAGGAAGGCCTCATGCAACAGAGGAACGAGATGATGGATAGCTTCACTCAAATCCTTCGATGGCTACCAGCAGGCGATGCATCTTCCTCGAGCGGAGGTTCCTCCCCCTTCAAGGTAAAAATCAACATCGATATTCCTATATTTGAAGGTCAGGTAGATGCATATGTTGTAGACAAGTGTTTGAATCTACTATAAGGGTATTTTTCTATCCATAACTTTTCGAATAGAGAAAATATTACTTTTTCACTCCTCAAAGTCATTCCCCATGTTAAAGATTGGTGGGAAAAATTATGTGAGCAAAACGAAACAGAGGAACCCTCATTATTTACAGTCGTGGCCACTTGGGAATCCTTCAAGGATGTTATTAAGGAACAATACTACCCTGTCGGAAGTTATGATGACTTGTATACCAAATTGACCACATTGCGGCAAGAAAGAGACCAAGCAGTGCTAGAGTTCACAAATATCTTCCATACCTTGTGCACTAAGTTGGGTATCAAAGATTTGGAGCGACATTTGGTGCTCAATTATCAAGGTGCTCTGCATAGATACATCCAAACCGAAATAGAATTTCTAGACATCTCGTCCTTGGGCGTGGCCTACCGATATGCCGTCAAAATCGAGTAGAAGCTCAAACAAAAGACGTGGCAATTTGGGCATGGGAACCCCTCACAGAAAAATCCAGGAAGGGGCGACCCAACCCATAGAACAAAGGTCAGAGAAAATATGGACAGTATCAGTACAACCAGTCCAATCCACAAGCAAAGAAGGACACCAAAAAGACAAAGAAAGATACCGAGAATTGGTGCGACTTCCATAAGATCCCTTGGCATAACATTGTTGACTGCCGCTCAAAGTAGTTGTTGGTGGCCGAAGTGAAATCCTATGAATCAGATGCGGGTTCTGACTCTGAGTCAGAACTAGAAAGGGGAAAATGAATCATTGACACGGAACCCAGTGCCATTGTTTCTACCACCAAGCTCCAACCTGGTGAATCAGAGGAGCCAGAAGAAGGTGAGTGCCTCTTCCATTCACAGATGTGGGTAAAAGGCCCCATGTTGCCCTTCATTGTTGATAGAAATAGCCAGAAGACCCTCATCTCAGTAGAGGTCGTCCAGCGGTTGGCCCTGCCGATAACGTCACACCCACAACCCTACACTATTGGATGGCTCCGCCAAGGAAGCAATCTCCACGTCAACCAACAGTGTCGATTGGCGTATGGCATCAAGCCCTTCAAAGATGAGGTATTGTGTGATGTTGCTCCTCTCAAAGTTTGTAATGTTATTTTGGGCCAACCTTATTTATGGAAATATCATATTGTATATGATTCTAGGCCTCGTAGTGTTATTATTACTTTGAACAGGAAATTGTACAGGATACCCGAGGCAGTCCCTCCTAGTGTTATTTCCTTGATCTCTGCCAAGCAATGCAGGAAGTTCATCTCTCAGACTGGGAAATTTGTCTTCTTCGTGATTCTCTCTTAGTGGGAGAGAAATATCATAGCCACATCCAAGGCCTCCGCCGTTGATCTCTCCACACTACAAAAGAAAGTGGAAAAGGTCGTGGAAGAATAATCAGATATCTTCTCCTCTCCTACTGGGGTATCGCTGCACTACCAGGTCAAGCATCCCATCGATCTAACCCTAGGTGCACCGCTACCCAATGGGCCAATCTACCACCACTCTCTATTAGAAAACAAGGAGATCAAGAGGTAAATCCAAGAATTACTCCACAAGAGGCACATACATCCCAACTCATTGCCTAGTGGGAGCCCAATCGTGTTGGTGCAGAAGAAAGATGGGACATGGCGACTCTGCATTGATTGTCGAGCCCTGAATAAAATCACAATCTGAAACTGGTACCCAATTCCCTAAATCTACGACCTCCTTGATTAGCTCATGGGGGGGAAATAATTCGGTAAGACTGATCTGAAGTCTAGCTACCACCAGGTCCCAATAGAACAGACAGATGTATGGAAGACCACCTTCAAGTCAAAGGAAGGTATTTTTGAATGGTTGGTCATGCCCTTTGGTTTGAAAAATGCTCCAAAAACTTTTATGAGGATGATGGACGATATCCTACGACCTTTCACCAATACGTTTTTAGTGGTGTATTTGGATGACATCCTCATCTACAACAAAACTTGGGCGGAACACTTGCAGCATATTCAGCAGGTTTTGCACACCCTGTGGCAGCACAAACTATATGCAAACTTGGAAAAATGCTCCTTCAGCATGGACAGGGTCCATTACTTAGGCTACATCNAAAAGTTACGACCCTGGGAAGTTGATGTACTAACTTACCCAAACGGGGCCCACATGACTTTTGGCGCTTCATCTCCTAGGGTTAGGTTTTTGGATGTATAGGGTTTTTTACATTCCTTTTTATTGTAAAAAGGCCTTTAGAGACTCATTGTAATCATCTTCTTGTGAATGAACGCGGTCATCACATCTCTTCTCAAAGATAACCCGCCACCATTCCAGCAAGCTTATTTTCCGCTACATTTTACAGTTTCAGCTTATTTCCTTATTGAATAGAAAACCAGTTTAATTGTATCTTTGTTATTTTTTGTTAGTCATCTTTTAATAATTTGTATTCATTTCATTCTGCTCATAAAATCTGGATCAGTGGTATCAGAGCAGTCTGCTCCTTTTCGTCTTAATGCATGTCCCCAACGAGGTTAGGGTACAAAGAATTGGGTCTCGAGCTTGTTTCTCTTGAGGAAAAAAGATCTCGCGTGCCCAAGTGACCTCTCATGGTAGGAGAAAATAAAGATGACGGTATAGGAGATCCTTTCAAAATGTTTCTTGAGGAAGGCCTCATGCAACAGAGGAACGAGATGATGGATAGCTTCACTCAAATCCTTCGATGGCTACCAGCAGGCGATGCATCTTCCTCGAGCGGAGGTTCCTCCCCCTTCAAGGTAAAAATCAACATCGATATTCCTATATTTGAAGGTCAGGTAGATGCATATGTTGTAGACAAGTGTTTGAATCTACTATAAGGGTATTTTTCTATCCATAACTTTTCGAATAGAGAAAATATTACTTTTTCACTCCTCAAAGTCATTCCCCATGTTAAAGATTGGTGGGAAAAATTATGTGAGCAAAACGAAACAGAGGAACCCTCATTATTTACAGTCGTGGCCACTTGGGAATCCTTCAAGGATGTTATTAAGGAACAATACTACCCTGTCGGAAGTTATGATGACTTGTATACCAAATTGACCACATTGCGGCAAGAAAGAGACCAAGCAGTGCTAGAGTTCACAAATATCTTCCATACCTTGTGCACTAAGTTGGGTATCAAAGATTTGGAGCGACACTTGGTGCTCAATTATCGAGGTGCTCTGCATAGATACATCCAAACCGAAATAGAATTTCTAGACATCTCGTCCTTGGGCATGGCCTACCGATATGCCGTCAAAATCGAGTAGAAGCTCAAACAAAAGACGTGGCAATTTGGGCATGGGAACCCCTCACAGAAAAATCCAGGAAGGGGCGACCCAACCCATAGAAAAAAGGTCAGAGAAAATATGGACAGTATCAGTACAACCAGTCCAATCCACAAGCAAAGAAGGACACAAAAAGACAAAGAAAGATACCGAGAATTGGTGCGACTTCCATAAGATCCCTTGGCATAACATTGTTGACTACCGCTCAAAGCAGTTGTTGGTGGCCGAAGTGAAATCCTATGAATCAGATGCAGGTTCTAACTCTGAGTCGGAACTAGAAAGGGGAAGATGAATCATTGACACGGAACCCAGTGCCATTGTTTCTACCACCAAGCTCCAACCTGGTGAATCAGAGGAGCCAAAAGAAGGTGAGTGCCTCTTCCATTCACAGATGTGGGTAAAAGGAACCATGTTGCAC
This sequence comes from Picea glauca, assembly GCA_000966675.3. Taxonomy (NCBI): domain Eukaryota; kingdom Viridiplantae; phylum Streptophyta; class Pinopsida; order Pinales; family Pinaceae; genus Picea; species Picea glauca. Next base: position 14,603 of record JZKD02S0016140.1, read on the forward strand.
TTCATTGTTGATAGAAATAGCCAGAAGAACCTCATCTCAGTAGAGGTCGTCCAGCGGTTGGCCCTGCCGACAACATCACACCCACAACCCTACACTATTGGATGGCTCCGCCAAGGAAGCAATCTCCACGTCAACCAACAGTGTCGATTGTCGTATGGCATCAAGCCCTTCAAAGATGAGGTATTGTGTGATGTTGCTCCTCTCAAAGTTTGTAATGTTATTTTGGGCCAACCTTATTTATGGAAATTTCATATTGTATATGAGTCTAGGCCTCGTAGTGTTATTATTACTTTGAACAGGAAATTGTACAGGATACCTGAGGCAGTCCCTCCTAGTGTTATTTCCTTGATCTCTGCCAAGCAATGCAGGAAGTTCATCTCTCAGACTGGGAAATTTGTCTTCTTCGTGATTCTCTCTTAGAGTGAGCGAAATATCATAGCCACATCCAGGGCCTCTGCGATTGATCTCTCCACACTACAAAAGAAAGTGGATAAGGTCGTAGAAGAATAATCAGATATATTCTCCTCTCCTACTGGGCTATCACTGCACTACCAGGTCAAGCATCCCATCAATCTAACCCTAGGTGCACCGCTACCCAATGGGCCAATCTACCACCACTCTCTATTAGAAAACAAGGAGATCAAGAGGCAAATCCAAGAATTACTCCACAAGAGGCACATACATCCCAACTCATTGCCTAGTGGGAGCACAATCGTGCTGGTGCAGAAGAAAGAAGGGACATGGCGACTCTGCATTGATTGTCGAGCCTTGAATAAAATCACAATCTGAAACTGGTACCCAATTCCCTAAATCGACGACCTCCTTGATTAGCTCATGGGGGGGAAATACTTCGGTAAGACTGATCTGAAGTCTAGCTACCACCAAGTCCCAATAGAACAGACAGATGTATGGAAGACCACCTTCAAGTCAAAGGAAGGTATTTTTGAATGGTTGGTCATGCCCTTTGGTTAGAAAAATGCTCCAAAAAATTTTATGAGGATGATGGATGATATCCTACGACCTTTCACCAATACGTTTGTAGTGGTGTATTTGAATGACATCCTCATCTACAACAAAACTTGGGTGGAACACTTGCAGCATATTCAGCAGGTTTTGCACACCCTGTGGCAGCACAAACTATATGCAAACTTGGAAAAATGCTCCTTCAGCATGGACAGGGTCCATTACTTAGGCTACATC
>JZKD02S0016151.1:461-13492 GCA_000966675.3 Picea glauca
CAAGTAGGTAATACCTGAAATTTTGAAGTGCATACACCATTCCCAGGTCTTCTCTCTCTATGGTGTTGTAGTTCTTCTCGTAGTCTGAGAGTTTCCTACTTGCAAATTCTATGGGGTGGTCCAACTCCCCTGTTCCCGGTTATGCCAGAATAGCTCCCAATGCTATGGCTGATGCATCTACATGCACATATCCCAATATGGAAATACTAATATTGGTGTTGTGACCATATTCTCCTTCAGAGTGTCCAATCCTTGCTGACAGCTCTCATTCCACTGGAATTTTAGTATCCTTCTTAAGTAGTTTCTATAATATCCCCTTGATAAATTTTCTATAATATCCTATATGTCCTAGTGTGGCCCTTAGCTAGCGCACTGATTTCGATGGTGGTAAATTCACAATTATTGCAATCTTTGCAGGATCCATGATCAAACCTTGTCTGCATAATATGTGGCCTAATAGAATTATGAAGGGTGTTCCAAATATACATTTTTTAATGTTAAAGGATATTTGGCATTGCCTACATATTTCTAACATCAGCCTCAACACCTCTACCTAATCCTTCAATAGGTTGTACACTATCCAGTCATCCAACTATACTTCTAGAAACTGATGGATGAATTCTTTGAAAGCATCAATGACTACTCTGGAGAAAATTGTTGGTGCATTTTTCAGTCCAAAAGGCATGAATGTGTACTGGTAGGATCCCCATTATGTTGCAAAGGTAGTCTTGTTTCGATCTTCTGGTGCTATCTTGATTTGGTGGTAGCATGAGAATCCATCAGTGAATGAGTATGCTTCCTGGCATCCCACATTTTCTAGGAATTCATCTGTAAAGGGTGTAGGGAAGGGGTCATGTAGGCAAGCATCATTGAGATTCCTCAGATCTACATAGATTCTTATGCCTCCTTACTTTTTCTCCTGAACTACCATAGGGCTTATCCATTCTGATTCTTCTATTGGTTCTATGATTCCTGCTTCCATCATTCTGCTGATTTCTGCTCGAACCTTCTTCTTATAGATGGGGTTCAATCTGTAAGGCCTCTGTCTAATAGGTCTTGCCTCCGTCTTGAGAGGGATATTCATATCTCCAAGTTCTCCTACGATAGCCTTTATTTATTTAAAGGTCATTGGGAACAGGTCATTGTACTCACACAATAATTCTATTATCCTATCCATTGTTTTCTCATCCCGGTAGTCTCCAATGTTGGCCATCTTGGGATTCTCAACTGTCCCAATGATGAATTTCTTTATCTTGATTGGCATAGAAATTAATTTTGATTCTAGAGGTGGACCTTCCACTTCTGTTTCGCCTTCAACTTCCTCAATATGAATATCGCGTGGATCGTCTTCATCTAGTGCTTCTTCCTGCACATGGTAACATGACAACAGTTGTTTCACCGTCTGTCTATTTTGTTGTTGTTATGTCATGAGTTCAAATTCTCGTTCCTTAATGAATATTACTGCTCTTATTTTCTTAAGTGTTGCATCTATGTTGGGGTTCTCATTTTCAAATGAGAAAGTGATTGTAAAGTTTTGTTGGAGTATTGTCCAGCTCATAGTTCCTTTGCGCAGTTCCTGGTCTATATACCAATTTGTTGGGATGCTCTCTAATGTGTGTACAAAATGATGAGGCCATTCCTCTGGGGGTGTCATCTTCCACAACACTCTACACTTCTCTAAGTGTTCTGTTGGTGCCCCCTGTCGATCATATTTATATTGTTGGTTGCTTCTTTGTTCTGCACCAAACCTGATGCGCAGTAACCATTTACATTGGTACCAGTCCTTGATTGTTTCTTTGTGTGAGCCCCACCATATTTCATGTGTAGCCTTCAGTGCGATGTCGAGAGCTAACAATCTCTGATTGTCTGATAATTTGTCTTCATATCTCATTAGGAATTCTTCCAAGTCATTGATTCCATGGAAACTTGGAGGTTCTCTGACTTCTGTCCCAACCCATATTACTGCGCGGTCTATCCAGGAGCATCTTCTGGTTGAGACCTCATGTAGGTGTTGCTGCCAATTCTCCAGACCCATGTCTAAGTTGGAAGAACATGATGTGATACTTCTCCAGCTAAGTACACCATCGACAGTTGGATTGATGTAATCTTCGGTGTGCACGGTGGTTCGGTACAGCTAGTTAATTTCTTCAGGGTCTAAACATGTTGGTTCCACAAATCTTTCGGCTTCAGATGGATCTAGAGGCGCGATAACCCTATATTCGCCTAAATCAAATTTCATTTTCCTATTCTTTAGGTTGATTATTGCCTAATTTTCAAACACCCAATCCAATCCTAGTAATGTTGGATATGGTGTTGTGCCATCCACAATTTTGATCAATTAAAATTCTACCTTAGTGTGCACTCCATCCAAATCTACTGTCACTCCTTTTAGTCTCCCTATTGGTAGAACTATGTGTTGGTTTGCTAACTTTAGTTGGACTGGTGAGTAGCCTAAGGTAGGTTATCCCATGAATTTCCATGTATTTTTGGGCAACACATTCACTTTAGATCCCATATCTAATATTAAATCGCCCATGTTAAAATCTCCATTGTTGGCATTCAATCTAAACTCTCTGTTGGTTCTCCTTCTGGCATGGAGGTGATTGACTATCCTCTATTCTAAATTTCCCTCAGACTTTGTGGCACATATATATAACATATTCTAGTACTATAACATATGATGGATCCTTGAATACTTGAATACAAGATTGCAGGAAATTTTTAATACAACTTACTTGGTTTCCCAGGTGGACTTCACTGGTATGGTTCAATGCAAACGACATTTCGTACATTGGGACATCTTGGGGATGTTGCGTGGTAGTTGTAGATGAAACATTCTTCTTGAGAAATTCTTGTATGGACTCCTTAATGGTATCCTTCTCCTTTTCTGCATCAAATTGCTTGGGTGGCTCGTTATTTTTCTTAATCCACCGGTGTTGTACTGTTTCCTATTTAGCCACATCATCTCTTGTTTTATCAGCTCCACGCTTCACTATGTTCAAGTTCCTACCATATTCTCTAGATTTTGTAGAGATCCATTGTATGTTCTGATTGTTTTTATTTTGTTTCTCATGTATCTTCCCCAACAATGTGGTGCAATCCTCTGTATCGTGATCTGTTGCGCGACAATACATGCATGTCACCGATGGTAGAGGGAATTATTTTTCATAGTTCCTTGGTTTTTGGTAGTTATGGCACATTATTGGACCTCTACCACATCCAAATCCTCCTCTGCCTCATCCTCCCCTTCTGTACCCAACACGATCTCTGTGTGGTGTATTGTATTGCGGTACCTGATTATACTTCACGGGGTTATACTGGGGTTGTGTAGTTTTATACTGTGGTTGTATGTTGTTGTATTATTGTTACACATTATTATATGGAGGTGGTTCCTAATTAAAATGAGGTGGATCTTGAACTGTTATCATTTTGGATTGCACCCTAAATGTGTCTGACGTCCTTTCCCTCATCAGATCCATGGTCTTGCAGTCTTTGCCACCATGGCCTACTGATTTGAAAACGTTGCAATATGATCTCATTGGTACTGTCTGGTATTTTTGCATCATAAGACAATGATATGGATCATGCCCGTGCATCTTGAAAATTTCACACCAGTGTCCTCCTATCGGTAATGGATTTGGAATCCCTATTTCTATATACTGTGCTAATGTTGGATATTCGTTCTTATGGTGCCCTTATGTTCTACATGTGGTACACCAAAAAAATTCATGCTTGTCCTTGCCATTATTCTGATTGAGTTGGAAGGTAATATTCTTCAAATCCTCCTTCAACTCCTCTATAGATGGATCTGCCTTGTGGTATTGATTATCCTCCATTTGCAAGGCTGTCTGTAGAGCCTCTGCTTGAGATTGAAATTTTTGTTGTATGAGTGGGTATTTCAAGTGTGATAACAAAGAATTCACAAACACATGCCTATGTTTCATGTCAGTCATGGCATACCTCAATTTTCCTTTCAGACATTTAAATCGCTAGTCACTTTCCCAGACAGATTCTTCTAGGTTTTTTTGGATTTCTATCATCTCATTCATGTATTGATCCTCTAAGCTCAGATTTTGGAACTCATTAATCAGTAATTTCTTAATGTTTTCCAGTGTCCTTGTTGTCCCAGGTGCACTGTTTATGTCTAGACTCATGTACAAGTCTAGTGCACAGTATCTTAGTGTGATGGCTAGTTGCGTAAGTTTAGTATCTTCATTGGTGATCTATTTTTCTTCCCAAATATTTGCACAAATGAACAAGTGTTTCTCAGGGTCTTCTATTGCCTCTCCTCAAAATTCTAGTAACTGAATGGTGGGATCATGTCCTGCCATCCTGAATGTTGAAATTCTACCTCCGTGCAGTGTAGACACTTGACTAATTCTCCCTAAAATGGCTCCCCCAGTTGTTGTACCTTGTGTATATGTACTTCCTGTTGTCTTCCTTCTCCCGAAATTCGGTTGTCTAAATGACAGTGTTCTTTTTGGTTTGTTAGTTGCACATGGGTTTATGGGTTCCACACTGACATTAATATGGATAGGATTGTTGCCTTATATTCTCAGTATTGGACCTCTCGTCTTCCTCTCATATGTTGTCCGCATGATTTCCTCAATCTTCTCCACAACCTAGAGATCCTCTACCTCCTCTTCATCACTTTCCAGGCATTCCCTCATGGCTATGGCTCTCTTCTTTGTGTCCACCTTGTATTGGTAGGGTAATCCACTGCGTGTATTTCTAGCTATCTCCATGATCCACTTGATCTGGTCATCATCCATCGTGATTGGGTCCAAAGATTCCTCCTTCTTTCCTTTATCCACTTCTCCTTCCATTTCTCCTTTTCCTGTCAGTGCTTCCCCCCTTCCCCCATGCACGCAGGGAAGTTTAGATGTCTAATTCCATTGTCATTACACCTTTATTATAGATAAATATCCTAATAGAAGTATACAACAATTGAATATACCTTCCTCGATTCTGCATAGAAACTCTTTCTCTGCTGCATTGTACGACTTCGCAGTATCTACCACAAATTCTGTTATAAATCCTGCTACAATATTGTCGAGCCAGAAATCTACTGTGCGGGTGAATTTCTTATTCACCGGCTGTAACTTCTCAATCTGAACTGGGGTCCACTCTAACTGTCATATTCGATTCATTTCATGGTTATCCTTCAACCTCAATATCCACTCCTATAGTAAGTGTGGAAAATCACAGAAAAATACTTCATGCAGATCAGTAAACACATACTTCTCAAGATATTTGCACGGTGTTACTCTAGGGTTTCTATTATATTTTTGTGAAAACTATTTCTCCTTTGTCTTCAACCAACTTTTGATCTCTTCTTTTGTGGGATTCCATGGTCTCAAAATCCCCTTCGAGCAATGCATTATTCTCACCTTCTTGTCATTCAATTCGGTATTCTTTGGATCCTCCTTCCACAGATTTTACCCTCTTTTAACAGATCTTCAACAGATCACATCTACTCAATCCTATATTGTTCCAACCAACAACATAACCATTTTTTGGTTTGTTTATATGAGATATACCTTTAACATAATCGACCCAAGTTCAGTTATGCTAGGGTTCCAACGAAACCTCTAAAACTATCGGCCCTCCTAGGAACCCAAAAGGCAGTGCAGTACACAGAGTGCACTACAGAGTCTCACCTGAGATAGTCTTAATGGGTGATTGCAATACTCAAGTTCTTGAATTCCAAGATTAAACAGGGATTTGTTAGTGTGCGTCGAGAGTCCTATCTAGGTATTAAAGCAATACTCTATCATTCATCGATCTTAGTTATTCTGTTGTTCCTTATGCATNGAGGATTTTATTAGTTGTGGTCTTTCAACTCAGGTGACCACCACAGTCTCCTGCATGAAAATCCTGTAAGAATTTGTTAGCTTCGTATTTTAATAGGCAATTTAACAAAATATGTCCAGGATCCTTCTAATAAATATTGCCTTCTAGGATGAAAAATTTAAATGCTTTCAATTTCAAAAACATAGCTTTAGTTTTTGTCAAACTAGAGGGAGCTTGTAAGTTATGCAAAACAAATATAAGTTCTACGTACCATGGAGAGTTCAGAAATACCTCTTTCATTCTTGGAGTCACCTGCTCTCCCTGTTCATCTACTACAGCTAAGAAATTAATATCTAAAGCATGAAAATTAGATTCAGCCATTAACTTTGCTAGACCTTGACCTTTAATCAATTTAGTAGGCTTAATCTCCATGTCATACTCTGGAATAAAAACAATCCATTTTCCTCTTCTACCATCTGGATTGTCCTGAGTTAAAATGTCCTTTACTACTGCGTTCAGAACATAAGAAATTGTGTGGGAATGGAGAATATAGACTCTAAAATATTTTATGGATTTTACCAGAGAAAAATCTTTTTTCTCCATTATTTTGTAATTCAAATAAGCATCTCTTAAGGATTTACTGAAAAAGGCTATGGGTTGTTCATACCCTTCGTTGTTTTTCTGTAGTAATACCGCTACAATGGTATGTTCAGAAGCGAAAGACAAAAGGTAAAAATCTTTGGTGAAGTCAGGACTAATCAAAACTGGAGCATGTGTGAGTGCATTCTTAACCTATTCAAAAGACTGCTTGGATTCAGTGTTCCATTTTATTTTTGTGTCCTTTTTTAACATGTTGGTGATGTTCTTGAGAAGATCAGCCAGATTGGGTATGAATCTTCTCAGAAAGTTTTTTTTTCCAATGAAAGATTGTAACTCTTTGATATTCCTAGGATGTTCCATTTTCTGAATGGCTTCTATTCTACTGGGATCTATCTTAATTCCATCCTTAGAGATTATGTGTCCCAATAGTTTACCTTCCTCTAATCTGAAAAGGCTTTTTTTAGGATTCAGAGAAATCCCAAATTTCTTGCATTTCTCAAACACTCGTCTGAGATGTTGTAAGTTCTCTTCGTTGGATTGGAAATAAATAGTTATGTCATCTAGGTAAATGACAATAAATCTGCCAAGATCATCCACAAAAGAGATGTCCATCACTCTTTGGAAAGTGACCCCAACGTTCATCAAACCGAAGGGAATTTTCACGTACAAGAAGGTTCCCCAAGGTGTTGTGAAGGTTGTTTTCTCCTGATCATCTAGGTGAATGTGAACCTGGTTATAGCCCGAGAAACCATCTAGTAAGGAGATTCGGCTAGATCCAACTAACTTTTGCAATATGTGGTCCATTTTTGGCAATGGGTAGTTGTCTTTTAGGGAAACCTTGTTCACGTTTAATAAATCAATGCAAAGCCTGATTTCTCTAGTTTTCTTTTGGGTCGGAACTAGATTTGAAACCCATTTGGAAAATATTAAGGGAATTATGATTTTAGAATCATACATCTTTTTGATTTCTTTTTCTATCAGGGGAAGTAACTTGGGATTGATTCTCCTAAGTTTATGTCTGAAAGGTTTTTGTTCTTCTTTTATCGGGATCCTATGCTATATGATGCTTGTGTCATAAGATTTTAAATCGTCATAACCCCAGGAAAACACGTCTACATATTCTTTGAAAAGTTCAATGTATTTGAGTTTCTACTCGGGGGGTAAATATTTGGAAAGTTTTACCATCTTGGGTTTCTCCTCTGTCCCTATGTTATAGTCCTCAACCTCTTTACCACTGGCTTCAATTTTGGGTTTTTTCGCCACATCATTAATATCAAACAGGTCTTCTAATGGAACTAAACCCCTAGGTAACACATTATTCTTTAAGTGAAAAACATCAGAATCTACCTCATATTCACTTAATTCTTCTGAATCTATTTTATTTACACTATGATTCCCAAAAACATATTTATTTACATCTTCATCATTATTTTCTAAGTCTATATTTGTACACTCGAAATCATTTTTACATTGTAGAAAATCTTCAATTTGATATTCGTTCCCAAATACATTCCAGTATCTGATGTTGTCTGGGATAGTCGGTCTGCACTTCACCTCTACTGTGTATGGACGAGTGGAACAAAAAGGTATCTTGCATGTAGTTGTTGACATAGCTAACCCATTTGATAAAATGCTTTGTCCCCTGGGCATCACCTGCAAATTGATTTCTGTGAAACATTGAAGGGAATCCAAAACAACATTCCTATAAGATCTAAGCCTGGGATGTTTTGCTACATACTCACCTTTAATTTGTTTGATAATTAATTCAGAATCACCTCTTACCATGATTTGTTTGGCACCAACCTTCTTCAGTAGTTTCAGACTGAGCATCAAAGCTTCGTACTTGGCTATGTTGTTAGTGCATTGAAAATTCAGTTTGTAAGAATGAATCTCTGAATACCTTGATTTTTTATTGTGCAACCAAACTCCTTCTCTAGATCCCTCTTTTCTCACAGCTTCATCGAAGTCCATGCTCCAGAACTCTGCTGGCAGTTCTTCACTTATTACAATTTCCTTTCCTTTTACCTCAGTGATTTCTTGGCCTTCTTTCAGATCAAGTGTATCTTCTTCTAGCTGAGCAATTTGTTCTTCCATATCATCGTGATTATACAGGATGAAGGAATCTAGATCAGAGTGTGCAGAGTATAGAGGGTAGTTATGTGGCTTTTCTTGGCTATTGACCATATATTTCATCAGCGTCTCTCTATACAGTCTTCTGTGTTTTTTGAATACTGGGATAGTGGCATATGAAATATCCAATTGGAAAGTGCCTTTCATATTGGCCCCCCAAGACCTGGAAAACAACATACCATATTTAGGGGGGATGTCCATGAACAAAAAATCCATAATGATTTTTGCTAGAATCTGAACTAGGGTGATACATAAGTCTTTGTTCAACCTGATACATATGACTTTGTTGGGGTCAAAAGAGTGCAAATCTTTGTAGGGTCTAGTGACCTCGAGTCCCATATTTTCTATCACTTATTTAGGCATTAGGTTGTGAGAAGCACCCGAATCTAACATAGCATTGTGCAAAATCAGGTCGTGTATATTAAGGCTAATGTAAAAAAGAGTGACATCACCAAAGTCGATCTGACCATCAACTTCAGGGCCAAACAAGAGTTCAGGTTGATCATCAGTAATATTTATTGTGTCTGAATGATTTGTTGATCCAACAGTCAAGGCCTTCATGCCTATCTCTGGCTTGATGCTTAGCACTTTGATCACCTATGATTGGTAAGAATTCTTACTCATCATCTCGGAAAGGGGAATGGGAATCTTCAATTTGGCCAATTCCCCTTCAAGGCTGAAATTAGTGGGTGCTCTACTTAGGCTCAGCAATTCGGATCTGTCTACCATAGTTTTATGAGCAGAAGTACTTGGTTGACTATTTGATGAAACCTCAATCTGTGTTGATCTTTGTAAATGGTAGGGTTTCTTTTTGCGGGATATTCAACATTTCCTTTCTCAGGGATCTTCTTGGTAGAAGGCTCTGAGGTCTTATTGGTTTCGACTATTATCTTCGTTTCGGTTACCTTCTTTGGGGGATTTTCATTTGTCTTTTTTCTCCTCAGATTGTACTTCCTATGTACCTCCATAATGGAGTTTTCAAATTCTTTTTGTTATGTTTCCTTTGCTTCCTCATTTAACTTTGTTTGAGAAAGAAGGAAAAGTTCTTGCTCTTCCTGAGTGAGGAAAATGGCTTCATCATCGTGAACTTCCATGAGGTTTATATGTGTGTCATATAATTCTTCAATTTTCTGCTCACCTTCATCAGCATAATTTTCCTGTAGGGGAGTTATGATCTATTGATCAGGACCCCTATGTTCCCTTTGATCCCTAGGATCTCTCTGCCTGATTTGAGGAGGATTTCTTTTGAAGTTAGGATTTCGAATTTGTGGAGCATCTTGGTTCTCTCTAGGAGGATTTCTTTCGGCTATAGTAAGTCTTTCCATCATCCTTTCCATTTCTCTAGTTAAGGATGTTACACCTCAATATTTATCACTTCGATAAGTGTCGTAAGTGTCGCATGAACCTCTCAATTTTCGTAAGTGTCGCATGTTCCTTACAACTTTCACAAGTGTCGCAAGTTGTTCACAAGTGTCACAAATGTTGTTCAATAATACTGCCATAATAACGACACTAAGGAGGCACTTAAGACATCTCATACACTTGATTTGGAGGAGGGAAAATGATTAACTGAAGTCAAGGAACTTTTATCACCTGAGAAGAGCTCTTAAGCAAAGGTTTTGAGGGTGAGCGCTCCCTTACATCAGCCTTAGGAGCGTTGGTGCTCCCCTATAAGGTCTCAGGGAGCATTATAACGCTTTTCTTCCCTTCAAAAGGAGCGTTATCCATCTCTGGAGCGCTGACACCCCCCTCAAGCTTCCTAGGGAGCGCTATAGCACTCTGATGCCCCTTTTGAGGGAGCGTTGTCTAATCAGAGGCAATAGTTGGCCCATTGAGGAGAATAAGGGAAGGATCTCTCAAGATTAGAAGGCAGTTGCATTCAAATTATTGGTTCCATCAGAAGATCCCTGATCCAAGGAGGGAATTCCTCAACTTGTTCTAAAGATAACTCAAGAGGTTAAGCTCCTCTTAACCTATATAAGCAGGCTCTATGGTGGTGAAAAGGAGGAAGAATTGCTAGCATGAAACCTATGATCTCATAGGAAACACACAGTTAGTCAAAGGAGAAGTGATCAGTGAAGCTGCTATCATCCAGGTTGTGGATATTTTGAGTAAGGGTTAGACGAAGGGGACTTGACAAAGCTGTCGCATTCGCATCTACGATTGTAAGTACTGTTGTCGTTATTCTCATTAATATCACACGCTTGGCCTGTTTCTTTCTAGTTTGTGTCTGATTTTACATGAAATTATCATTGATAGATAGATCTATTTTCAAGCTAACATCAATAGAGTAGGAAGCGGTCGTACTTTGTTTTTCTACAGGACTCAGCGAGGAGCGAAAGTCTGGAGCTCGATTTGGAGCGTGCAGGGATAAACATCGATAAAAAGGTACTGCTATTATCCTTCCTTCTCATGTGTTAGTTTGTATAGATTTGAAAGGAAGTCAGTGTCCACTTTAAGCACTTTCTTTCTTAGAGTTAGGGTCTAGCTCTTTGAGGAAATCTACTTGTCTACAGGGAGATTTTCCTACAACAAAGGAATCCATTTTGGTGTCAGAAGAGGATGTGGTAGGTTCCTATTTAATCGTGACTCTCCTTTCCATCTTCTGTCATGCCCTTCTGGCTAACAGGTTGGTCTCTACACTTACTACACTTTTCTGCATGTCCTTCAGAGTGGTAGAGATTCTTTCCCTTAATTGATATGACATAGTCGAAACCGTCAGGGAATTTTATCAATGCCAAACCTTGTGGGGGTTTGATATCAGCTGGAATCACATTGTATATATTGTTGAAGTGGGTGCAGTAGTCCTGTACTGTCTCTCCTTGGTTCCTTCTGATGTTTTCATATTCTGAAAATATTTGGAGAGGATTTTTCTTTACCTCCCATCTATCTAGAAAAATTCTTTGAAATGCAGTAAGTTCGACCACAGAAGCAACACGTAATCCTTTGTACCATTTCTTAATGTCCCCAGTCAAACTCTATGCAAATAGTCTCATTTAAACGTCAGCTTCATCCCCTTCCTACAAGTCAAAATAGTCATTCATTTTATCAATGTGTTGTTGTGTGTTCAAGGGCCCAGTACCATCTAACTGTGGAAGTCTTTTTTGATAGTCCTGGGGCATAGCATGTAAAGGTGCGGCCAACACCAAAGGAGCATATCTGGTTGCCATGATAGGTGGAGGAGGCGGGACAACAGCCTGGATGATGGGTGGGGAAGTGATAGAAGATGTAGAGGATGAAGGAATAGCCAGCACAAAGTGAGTGGGTTTAGGTTTTACAGAAGCTGCAACAATAGTTATGGCAGAAAGTTTGATCGACTGCTAGAAGCGAGCTTGGTGTAAATCTTGATCAAGATTTTCTACCAAAATTTTTGGCTTGTCAAATTCCTAAAGGAATCTTTGATCCGGGTCATCCCTGGGAGATAGTATTTCAAGGTTCCAGGGTTGTAGGATGGTTCGATCTAAAAAGGTTTCAGTCACAAAGCTATCAGATTTCATTCTAAATAAGTTTTGTTCAAAAGTGGTGTCAAACTCGAGATCCTGGAGGGCAACAAGTTTCTCATGAAGAGAAGGGGACCTGTGAAGGGGACGATGACTCCCTAAACCTTCTGCAATGGTCTTCTTTCTAAGTAACTACTCCATATTATCAATTTCTACTGTAGGTTCTGGATCTGGGTGAGATCGAGTATAAGCTCTTTTAGGAGCTAGAATTTTTATTTTTTACATATTTTTATTTTTATGAATCCAAAATTTCAATGTACAAACTTTTAACAACCTCTGAACATTATCTCTTTCTCATATTTACAATTAGTTCAGAAATAAAGTTTTCTTCTAGGGAAAATAAATAGTGGGATCGAAAGTTTGTTTAGGTCCCCAGTTGAGTCGCCACTATGTTATCACTCTGTAAATTCCCAGAGGTTGCCAGGGTAGAAGAAATTTCCAGAGGTAACTTTATCCAACCACTTCGAAACTGGAATCTAGCCCTACCAGTTTCAGAGAGGGATCTCTCTGTAAGATTTAGATATGTTTTAACTTTGATATATTAGGCTAGTTAAGTAGAATAAGATTGAATGGTTTGTTTTTTGTAAAGTTGGTTGAAATAGGGTTTACGCATCCATTGGGTTGAGTCTGTATTATAAGGATAGAGATCTAAACATGAATTAAAAGATTGTTTTCACAGGGCAAGGTAATGAATTCATTGGATTCTTTAGCAGTAAAGTGATGGATAGCAGAAAAGACGAGAATATAAATTAAAGTGGAGAAGCATTTAAGAATTTCTTCACTATAACATCAGAATATAAACATTTAGATCTTTAAAGTCAGAGACAGGGTATACAAAGATAAATCCTACAACATACGCTACTTTTAAAAGATCAGATTAGAAAACAATATGATGATTGAGCAAGAAAAACATTTAACACAGAAAAATAAACATCAACAATGAATAACACGCGACAATCCTGTGAAACGTCCCTTTGTATTACTGGAAGATCTCTTGATAAACAATTA
>JZKD02S0016228.1:0-16150 GCA_000966675.3 Picea glauca
GATGATGGTTTTGTGTTGCACTTCGGTGGGATCGATCCTATGGAAAAGTTAAAAAGACAACGAGATGCAGAAAGTGGAGGTGGAATCTTGATTTATATTCAAAAAGTTGGAAAAATGACTTTTTACCAAAGGACCTTAAAAGTGACTCATTTCCCAAAAAATTACCAAACCAAAAGGCAAAGTGCATCGTAACATCCAATAATAAATTCAAGAACCAAATTAAATGATTTCTAAGCCAGAAAAAATAACAAAAGGGTTCAAAAAAGTGGCAAAAAAGGCCAAAAAGGTCTATAAATAGAAGCTAACAGCTCATTTTCACCATTGCAATTTGAAAATTAATGAAAAGGCAAAAAGACCCCTTTGATAAAGAAGTTGATCCTGGGAGATTTAGAGGACGAAATGAACTTCCTCTCGGACCAAGTAAGTATAAACACATCCCTCTTGCATTTCCATTGTTCATTTATGCGTTTTTTTTGGGGGGCACACCCTCCTAAAAAAGGGTGTCCCTACATGTACGTGGGTTGTCCAAGGATAGCCCACATATGTATGCAGGTAGAGAATAGTCTGCTAGCATAAATATGTGACTGTGTCCAAGACAACCTGCGTACACCCTCAAAAGCATGGAAAAGATAAAAAATACAAGAGCTAACTCCCCTTTGATCTTCCATGGAACATAATGTATGGCCACTGGAGGGAGAGGGAACACAAGGAAATCAATATCTTGGTCAATGAGGACCCTGCTACTATCGCCACATTGAAATGATGCAGGGTATGGAAGTTCTACCGGTGTCCATTCATGAGGACACAACCCAGGCTACGAAATGCCCTAGTGGATTACTGGCACCCTGACGCAGAGGCATTCATGATTGAGGGGAAGTCGTTGAATCCAATGACTGAGGATATATAATTCTTGACTGGCCTCTCAAGGAGAGGGGAATGAGTCAACCTATGCACATTCCCCCTTGGGCCCTTCAACATCATCGACTACATCGAGATGCATTGTGAGGCCGACACTGAGAAAGTAGGTTCTCAGGTGCCCATCCACAAGATCACCAACTTGTCACTGAAGGTGATCGTTTTTCTTATCAGGCCGATCATTGAATCCGCAACCCTACACCAGGCTTCCCGTGCACACATGTATGTGTAATGCGGTGCCTAGATGCACGTATATTTGACTGGAGCACGACCATTCTTAACTACATGAAGAGGCAACTCATAGAGTGTCGACAACGTAGAAACAAGAACTTCAGGTTCAATACCATTTTGTGTTCATTATTTTTCGAGAGGGTGCCCAACCTGAGTCCCATAGAGATAGTACGAGGGCATGTGGCCTCCTTCCTAGCGGTATGCAGATGGGCAACATTGCTGCCACAATCGGGGGGGGGGAGGACCATAGAGGAATTCGATGACAAATTCTTTGATTGGTGGGCATAACATATTTTAGCGATAGAGGACTACCCCTACGCTGGAATCAACTTTTCCAGAGACCCGACCATTCCCGTACCTCCTAGAGAGGAGTGAGGAGATATAGGTATGTATTTTTAAAGTTATTTAATTTTTAATTTCTTTTATATATGTCATTTTTAATATGTATTAGAGTATTGACAACTATGTATCTACTATCTACAGATGTGGGACTGGTGTGCCCAACAGACTTCATGAGGACTGGGTGACGTCCTCGACCAGAGGTAGTACCAGTAGTAGCCGGTGGACTAGCCACCCTAGGGGGACCTCCAGTCGGAGAGGTTGAGAGAGTTTTGAGATGGGTGGAGTGGAACCTCACCGCGCTCACTTGCACAGTTCCCATGGCCGATATTGAGGATCTCCCACTAGTCATGCAACCTCCTGTAGTTGGGGTGCCACAGACTTGGGTCCAATGTTTTTGGCATTTGGCTAATGCCGTTATTCACTACGGCAGGGCCAATAGGCCCTAGGATTATATAGGATTGACTCATCATGTGTCGAGGGAAGTTTTTGTATATTTTTGAGGGCATAAGCCCCATGATGTATACCAGATAATTATTTTTGAGGCGTACACACCCACCTATGTACTCTGAGACTTTTTGATATATATATATATATTTATATATTTACATCTTTTATGTCTTATGGATCACATTTCTTTACAAATGTATGTACATGTGTATGTGTGTGCAACATGCCAATCTAATACTTGATTAGCTAGAGTATCTGTCATTTGATTTATTCTACTAGGAACATGGATATACGTAATGTAATCAAAGCAACATTCTAAGAGATGTACCCTAAGGAAACATCAGTGTAAAGTAGGATTATAAATGTGGTAAACTCCATTAAACTGGGACACAACCAACTGAGCATCTAAGTAGACCTGAGAAATTCCATGCGACAAAGCATCACGAAGAAATTCTATCATTGCACTGTATTCGACAGCATTGTTTGTAGCATCACCTAGACATATACCTCCAGAAGATAGCTTGGGTGTAATAATCACCCAAGCTTCAGAAGTAAGCCTCCGAGTGTGTCGGCTAGCGTCGTCTGTGAATAAAAAGAACACCTCTAATTCACTTGACATCTGCCATAGTAAAAAATATGACATAAATAATGACATGTCCATAAAACAAAAAAACAAAAACTAACTGTATAATAACTATACATATGTACAAGAAGTCACCCCGACGACCAACCTAAGAGTAACACTTCTTGAGGTAGAGCCCATTTCTAGGCTCTGTCAAAGCATTTCCCTTAAAGTCAACCAGACGATAAGCTCCCTTCTTTAAAACCTCTTTCATGATGAAAGGTCTGAACCACATGGGTTTGAACTTTTCTGCCCCCAGGGGATCCTATCTTGGTCGTAGACCAGGACAAGGTCGCCTTTGTAAAAAATCCAAGGATGAATAGACTGATCATATTGATACTTGACTCATTGCTTGTGAGCATCATTGGTCGAGGCTACATCACGACGTTTCTCATCGAGCGTCTCGAGATATAATATGCATTCCTCAAGAAATGAAGTGTATGGAAATAACTCCACTGCCAACTTTAAAGACGAGATCTGGCACTCTATAAGCAAAACTGCTTCCAGACCATAAATGAGTTGGAAAGGTGTGGAACTGGTGGCAGTATTTACAGACATTTGGTAGGCCCATAATGTCGAGTACAACATCGAATGCCAATTTGACTTGGAAGAATTGATCGTTCRCTGTAGAATAGTCTCGAGGGACTTATTCACAACTTCCACCTGACCATTTGCTTGTGGGTAGTAGGATGACAKATGTTCTTKWCTCAACCCAAGMTTTGAGATTAACTTGGATATCAGTTTGTTTTGGAAGTGAGTGCCATGATYAGTGAAAATCTTCTTCAGGACRCTGGACCTTGCTATTATCTGGTTAAAAAAGAAGAGAGCCGTTGTTTCKCCATCATTGTTAAATGTTGGCATAGCCTCGACCCACTTTGTGAAGTAGTGTATCGCTACGATGATATAACGATGCCCCCTGGCATAGGCCRGGTGGCATGTAGTAAAATCAATCACCCACTTAGTGAARGGACCAACAACGATGATGGGAAACATGGGAGCAKWATGTGCCCTCATCTTCCGAGAGAAGACCTAACACGGGTGGCACTTCTTGACCGACTCAAYACAATCCTTGATTAACATAGGCCATAAGTAACCGGGTCCTAGAATATTTKGGGTTGTTTCCAACCCAAAMAAATGACCACCACATGCTCTAGTGTGGAATTYGTTAAGAACGAGCTCTGCTTCCTCGTGTATAAGGCACCAACGAAGAATGCAATGTACACCTYGATGATACAAAGTGTCATCGAGTATGAGATAATTTCATTCTTGATGGATAATTCATCGACGYTCATCATGGGAGGCAGAAGCAGGGCACTTCAAAGTCTGGAGATAGACCAGTATATCTCCATAGCAGGGGTCCTAAGATGCAATCAGAAAAAGATCTCCTTTAATAGGCGATTCTTYGGGAATATCATCACTAGATTCAACCGGAAGTTCTGAAATAAGTTCCATAAAGACCAGTGACTTTTTGGATTTCGCGGAAACAAAATCCAAGTCAAATTCCTGGAGGATAACAATCCATATACTGATTTTTCCACCAATGACTCATCGTGTCAACACATATTGAAATGGATTCACAACGAAAATGATAGTGGTCTTGCGAAGAAGAATATAATGACAGAACTACTGGACAACATGCAATGCTGCCAACACAAGCTTCTCAACATGGGAATAGTTGATCTCCGACCCAACTAGGCCTCGACTCAGGTAATAAATCACATGCTCTTTGAGCAGATCATCCTCTTGAACCAAGACCATACCAATGGTCGAGTCAGCAGTGGCCAAGTACAATAAAAAATCTTTATTATAAATTGGGAGGCCGGAGCAGAGGGGCAGACGTAAGAGTGAGTTTCAATGCCTCAAAAGAGAGTTGAGCGGCTTCATCCCATTAGAAAGGGAATCCATTTTTCAATAAACACATGAATCCTTTAGTGATCTTGGCATAGTTTGTGACAAAACATCGAAGAAAGTTCTCTTTCCTCTGTAAGCTTTGAAGCTGGGGTATTGTGCATGGGGGAGGCAACTGAACTATCACCTCAACCTTAAGAGGACCGACCATGATCCCTGTTGTCAAAACTATGAAACTTGAAAGAAGACCTGATGTTATGCATAAACTGCATTTGTTAGGATTCAAGTGAATCCGATAGTAGCGACATCGTTCAAATATTAGTCGAAGGTGCAAGGGATGATCAACTCTCTTGCGAGATCGTGATGCTATATCATCAAGATAAACCTCGAATATATGTCTAAGGCCGTGGAAATCAAAAGACATGGACTGCTGAAAAGTGGCTCCAACATTATTTATGCCAAAAGGCATCTTATGATAAGAAAATGTGCCCCATGAACAGATAAAAGATGTTTTATGTTGGTTCTCGGGTTTGATCCGAATCTGGTTACATCCTGAAAAAAAATCCATGAATGAAAAGACCTCACATCTTGGGCAACCATCGATGATCTAGTCGATGAATGGGGTGGGGAAATTATCCTTAGGACATGCCTTATTCAAGTCACAGAAGTCCATGCACACGTGAATCGTACCCTATTTTTTTTTAACTGGAATGGGGTTTGACACCCATTTCGTCAACTGGACGGGGTAGATAAATCCTGCTTTGAGCAGTTTCTCTACTTCAGCCTTAATAGCTGCCGCTTTCCAAGGATTCTCCAGATGAATCTTCTGTTGGATGAACTTCACGTTAGGATAAGTCGTTATCTCATGTTCAATAATTCTTAGGTCTATGCCTAACATTTCCTCATAAGAAGAGGAAAACATGTCGTAGAATTCTTTAAACAACCCTGTATAAATTTGAATATCCTCCGGGGAGAAGTCCTGTTCGACGAAAACATTCTCCACGACACCAGGGGTTCTGGAGATATCTATAGGGATCGTTTCAACGATCCTTTCCATATTACCCTCGGTGAAAACTGCGTGCATAGCTAGACGATTAACAAGACAAGACCTGTCTCCAGTCATAGTCAACACAAATTCACCCGCCTCTATTCTTCTTAACTCCAGGAGAAAATAATATCTATGATGGAGATCATCCCAGGGTCTGTCTAGACCAGTCAATTCCTCAAGAATCACCTCATCTAAGGGGAAGACTAGGTCTAAAGAATCAGTATTGGGAAGGGAACCTTGATCCCAAATAGGCTCGAGAACTGGATCTAACTCCTCTGTGACAATCGAGTTAGGGTCGACTGAAGCTTGCTGGACAATACTGTACACAACTTCTATTGTGGGCAAGGGCATGGCCATGCCAGGATGCCCTGTCCCTTCCATCAAGGCCAATGGGGAAGGAAGAGTTGATGGATCATGGAAGAAAGTTGTTCGGAATGATGACACTTGAATTTTTTTATCCTTAGGCTAGTCGGAGGCACCTGATATAAACTTCACATCGCTAGAAGGAGGTGGGTAATCGAAAGTACCCATCAATGGTGGGCACAAACCAACCCCTACATTGATGATGTCGAACTGAGGGTTATCAATCATAGGGACCATGGATACCCCCACTGAAGGGTCAGGACGGGAGAAGGACAACTGGTCAATATTTAGGATTCGACCCTCGTGTGGAAACAACAAGACCCAGAAAACTGTGGCAACCATTGCATGCATTGCATAGGTCCAAATCCTTCCTAATAGAAGGTTGTAGTTGAGAGGCACATCGACCACTTCAACTGCGATGCACACAGTCTTCCCTCTTAACTGCATGGGGAAAGAAGGAATTATTCCATGTGCTATGAAAGAACGACCATCGAAAGCAATAAGTAGAGTAGGAGGAGAAGACAAAACAGTCTTGCCAATGGCCTTCCAACACGCCAATGACATCACGAAAGTTGAGGCACCCTCATCAACCACCGTATGGAAAATATTCCAAGGAAAAGATTTCTTGGGGTGAGGCACTAGTATTTGAAATGCAACGTGGTAAGGGAGACGAGGTTTCAAGTCGGTCATATCAAGCATGATCATTCCTGGATTACAAGTCTCGACAGATCCCAAGGCAGAAAACATAGCCTTTCTCTGCAAAGGGCAGCTTTGGAGGAGTTCCAAAGTTGACATCGCACAAGGGGTTTATGAAAAATCCTCCAACACATAGTAGTGATGGGCGGCCCTCATGTTCGGATTATGAGAATCTTTGTTGAACACCCATTTCGGGATGCGTGTCATTGTTTCACCCAATGTATTCTCGATCTGGAGAGGAACTGTTGGGTTTGTGGCTTCTTTGCCCTTTTCAATAGATTCCGACATTTTGTAGTCATGTGCCCTAATATCTATATAAGTGTCACCTTTCATCATGTAAACGTTCGTGACTGAGGTAGTAGACGTGGGGAGTTCCTAACTACCCCCATTCACGCTCGAAGAAGGAAAGGCTTGAGTCATGTTTTGCCCATGTGGAAATGGGTTCATCAGCACAACAGGCTGCTGCTACGCCAATAAATTCTGGGCCTCTGCAAATCGAGGGCACAAGTGAGTCGGATGGTCCTCCATGCAAAGGTTACATAGATACTTAGACTTTCTCTATGCCTTGTCAGCATTGTTATTAGGTTTCTTATCCCCTTTACCCTTCTTGTTTCGTTGTTTTTTATTTTCTTCAGGCTGCTGGTTGGCCTTTGGGTTCATTGACTACACACTGTGTAAGTCCGATGCTTGGGTAGGGGGAACAACCGAACCAGAGGTATGGCTGGTCTTCGTCTGTTGTATTGACAATTGTTGCGATTGATTTGACAACAGATCGATGGAATTTCCTTGTGCCGAACCAACTATACCATCGACATGTGGTCCAGACTTTTATTTGGTCTTCTTGAGGATGGACCATGGCGCATATGGAAAAATCTCATAGAGTAAGCCATACTGAGAGTATATCAGTTCGAGTTGTTGCGTTCTCATTATCACCTCCTCCTCTRAAAACACTCCYGAAKTTGCAACGTCCTTGGATAATTGCGGTACCAAAGACTTGAGGAACCAATCCARTAGGAAAGCYGGTGGGACYTGTACCTTAATCAAATTCTTTCRACGCCGCCATTCYAGKATGTGATCCGAGATATGATYGGCCTTAGTCTACTCAAAGTTGGCCARMAATTYAGTGCCAACATCGTATCTCATAGGTAKATGKAAATGGTTTAGGAGGACCATTGCCAAGTCACCAAAGCAAGAATATATTGAGCGGTCGAGCTCATTGTACCATTTCGCGACACCCYCGATAAGAGTGTGTTGAAACAGGCGCAACTATATGGAGTCGTCTCACAGTGAGTTCGATGAGAACCATAGGTGGAAAGTTKTCACGTGATTGCCTGGATCTTCMCCAGGCTTGCCCTCAAACTTTGGAATGTYAGAAGGCAACTTGGTCGGCATGGRAGGCCAACGCAGATCATGAAAAATTGGGTCGTTGMGAAACCTTGACAAATCTGGCAAGTGTAGTGTCRCTAGAAATGGTAKTTTGGGTTGGATATTATGTACAGGAAAAAGGGGGCCCGGATTTTGACTAGCACCAGGTTGCAAGGAAAAGTTGGGTTAYTGGCCAGAGTTMTGGTAGAAACTGTGGCCTTGACTAGYGTGAGGAAACTACATTTTCTTGGAAATCATAGGTTGAMTCCCATAGTTGAACGACATTGGTTGGGCCRGGATTGCTCCATGTGTCGTATTCCAAGGATTTTGGGGGGGRATGCCCYGAGATGACCCGATGGGTATAGGTACTGAGCCTTTCCTRGGGTTCCATTGACCATGRAAGRGGGTGCCCCCTGCCGACATCCCCYGCRAGGGAACTGATCCCTACCAAGGATTCCAAAGTCCTTGTAAGGATAAAACTCCCGCACTTKCCCCCTRTGTAGGAATAATACCCTGCACATGATTATGTTTTCCAAAGCTAGGGTTGCCCCTAACYGAGATGAAAACCRAAGAAAAGGATTTATTACCAAACACGTCAAACAAAGAGAACRACATGGATCCCACCGATGTATTGGACAATGACGGTCCTAAACTGCCTACYCCAAACAAGCTATAGTTAATGCTTKGCCTGATAGGTGGYTGAAAAAMATTACCAAGTGAGGGGGACRWAGGAGGTATATGACCCCCACCGTAAGGGACAAAATTATAGGAGGTTGAGGTGCCCCCAATAGACCCTTGCAAAGGAACGTTGGAGCTCCCTGCCCCTAGGACCATTGTCTATAATGTGGAGTAGGTAAGGAAAAAATTCATGTCAAAGTCGGGCATCCTGTATGAAAACGGAGGGCTCATTGCACTTTGTGTAAATGGACCGGTGGTCACCATGGATGATGGTATCAGACCACTGCCCGAAGTAGAGGGGTTCAAGACAATTGTGGTCTATATCGACGAAGGTGGTTTAGGAGGCAAGATACCTCCTGTAGTAGTAGTCATTGAGAGAGTATGATGACTCCCAAATTAAGTAGTAGCATTTTCTTCCATAGTTGCTAGCAAGATTATCTGACGCTCATAAGGTGTCACCCTTGGAGGGACAACTTGTACTAATATTGGTGCCGAAAATTCAGTTTGGCTGGCCCAAGAGCTTCTTCTCCAAGGTCAGAAACAGTGGGTTCCTAAAGAGTCGACTATTCTCCTATCAAAGCAGGGCCATGCATAGTTTCCTGCGGGCCGGTTGCTTCAAATGACCCTTGATGGTTAAGTCTTCATTGTAAAGGTGGCGGTGGTGGCTCCAATGCAACCGAGGATAGGCCCTGAAGCCTTCGCGACCGGTGGAGCTCTTGATCTTCCATGGTGTGAAAATATCAATGACACAATAAGAATTTTACTATCATCGAAAACCAAGCACTCACTAGAAAAATTCCTATAAGATAAACCAAGCAAACCACTATCTAGTTGGAAGAACAGTTACGCCATCCAACACTAGAGCAACTTACCGATGCAAGTGCAACTCGAACATGGAATCACCCTCCGGGTATTCTCTGTGAAGTGTGACCCCATGTCTACCCCTGGAGTCACCTGTGTAAGTCCCTAAAATGAAGGCAACTAAGTTTCTAGCTTGTAAACAATCACTAGGCAGGTACAATTGACAGTCAGGTGGACCGCAATGAGCAGGATAACAAGTCCGAAACCTACCGAGGGTATCGAAAGGAAGTGGTCTAAAAGAAAACTGAGGATATTGAGCAGATTCAAGGTCCACGAAGCTCTGTAGGAAAATGTGAGCAATAGTATCCCATGACAGATCCTCAATATGCGTTCCCCACTACGTTTAGTCTTGCTTTGGAGGGGTTATCTCCACTGCCTTTCCTCACATGACCTCATGCTTAGCCCTTGTGTTAGAGGGGGGTCCCAGATAACTTTCATGTCACTGGACTTTAACACTCCCTTTCTCCGACTCTGATGTTTGTTTGATTGCCTTGAAGAGTTTCTTCTCCAACCTAATTCAAGGTTCTAACCCTAAACTAGTTGATTGACCCTACAAACATAAAAGTCTAATTAATTTTAAATTTAGCGTTCCTTTTAAATGGCTTGTTTTAACTCAAAGGATACGACAATGAAACTAGTGATTTTTATGAGAGATGAACAGATGAGAAATAAATGAAACTCTGAAAGCAAAATTACTTCTAGTTAACAAATAAAGATTCACAACTAGCTCTTTGTAACCAACTTTTCGTAACTAACTCTTTTCAAGATATTTAACAAGAAGACCTAAGAAATTTTTTCACTCGACTACAAGCTAATTAGTTCTAAGAAATCAATAAAGAACTTAAAAATTGAACTCTTTTTCCTTTCAAGTAAAACAACTAACCCTAACTACTTCACCAAACTAAGAATGAAAAATCTTTTTCTTTTTGGAAATGCTTTAAACAAGAAAAACTTGAAATAATTTTTTTCTCTTTTCTTTAAAGCAAATGAAATGGGGAAAAGAAAGAACACGATAAGACTGAAACTGACCTTTGGCCCATTGCGGATCGCAGGGAGTCACTAAAGACACCAAACAGGCCGATCAAAAACTCAAAGACTTGTCTAAAACCCTTTCAAAGGTAAACACAAGAAATCTTCAAAAAGAAAAGCAAATTGACATCTAACCCAAGCTATGACTGTAAAAATAGAGACACTAGAATCTGTCAAGAAACCCTGAGAAGTAAAACCTCAATTAGAGAAAGGGTTGACTGCCTCTTCTTAAAAACAATCTCTTGAATCAGGTACACTACTGATGCTTAAGCATCCTGCGTATGTACGCGGGCTGTCTACCAAGCAGGGCATGTACTTGCGTGTTCTATCCCACAACATGGTGCATACACCTATGTATTTCTCAAAAAAAGAAGTAAAACAAACAGACAAAGCAGGGATAACTGTTATGGAACCCCAAGGTGACCAGACCCCTTAAAAGACTCAATAGACTCAATCAGAAACTCGAAAGGTGAAAAAACCAACCAAACACCCAGAAAATCCCTAAAACCCTAGATGCATCCCCAATATGGTCACTAGTTCTACTAGTGGGAAAAAATCCCCTTAAGACTACACTAGGGTTTAGAATGTAAATCACAACCATCTAAAAGTCAAATAATTCTCTAACTACCCCAAACATACCCCATACTTATACAAGAAAATCAAAATGATAAGGATCGGGTAACTGTGCCTCTACTCCACGTCCAATGATGATCCTCTCGCACTTGATAGCTTCGCTGACTGCAAACCTCCTCCCAAGGCTAGTTTGCATTCAAAGACGCTCAAACATAAAGCTACAAGCATGCAATTCATATACAAATAAGGGTTAGATGTTAGAATAAAAACATAAATCAAATGAAATCATTCGATACACCGTGATTTGCGACAGGAAAAGTACTTCTTTTATTGATAATAAAATGATCACTTACAACCAAAGTCGACTACTGCTCCACGAACCTGGTCCATGATCCTCTTCACCAAGCTCCAAGTGCACCTCTGTATGGCTTCTCCTCTCAACCTTTACTTCAATGGAATTGACAAATAAGTGCATACAAGTATCGTTGTCATTGGATCTTTTGTTGTGACAAACATTAGACAATGCCACGAAGTGGTCATTTGTAATGACAGTGTTATTCCCTAAAAATCTAGGAAGATTCTCTTTGAATTTAGGAAGCGAACGAGTAGCAGGTACTAGGTTAAGCGTAGAGGAAACATGCCATGGTGTGGTTGTAGCATCTTCTTCAAATTGAAAAAGCCCATACTTTTTTATGACTTTAACGGGGTTTGTAGTAGGTTGGGAAGGGACTTGGTGACTATATAAGCTACCAATCATTGATGAAGCAAAGGATTGAGATGAAGAAGCAATTATAGTGCCACCAGAGCCACCACTAGATCCCATCTTGTGGATAATAGGTAAGGGAGAGAAAGATCAATTGGAAGAATCAAACAAGGTTCTCCTTAGAGCACTTTGTTGGGTTGATAACACAACATTCCTTCTCCCTATTTCAACAATAGGATTACTTTCATGAGATAAGCCTCTTCTTCTCTTATAAACATGAAGGTCTAAGGACATGTAAGGAAGAACGAGCTGAAGGAAAGAGAAAGTTATAGCTGATTCCTAAGCTGTCTGCATCTAGCTTCCCAACGTTCTTGGGCACTTATGTCTTGTTCAACTGCTGCCCATGAACGATTAATCTCAACCTGAGTATTAGCAATGTCTAAAATGGTGTTAAACAAGTTTAAAGCAATGCTGGTCTGATCTTGAAGACCGAGCTCAATATTAGGCTACCTTGCAACATGTACAGTCATCAAGAAATGAAACAATCAAAGAATCAATATAAAAAAAATAGATATATTCGATGATAATCAAGCATAAAAATCAACCAGAGAGATATGGAATATCTCCCCAGTATGGTCGCCAAATTAATGTTGAGGAAAAGAAATGAAATGATCTTACTCAAGCATTTTCAGATCTTACTTGGCTAAAGCAGGATAAACGGAAATATCACCCTATGTTTATAGCCATAAAAAATTGTTTCCTAATCCACAAGTATTGGTTACAAGGGATTAGGCTTATTTTCTTATAAATTAAGAATAGCTGAAAAATTCAATATTTATGTAATTTTCTGAATATAACAAATGTAGAAATAAATGTAGAGACAAAAGTAAAAAAAATACCAAGTCAAAAATCAACACAAATGAGACATAAAGCAATCGTTTATTCCATGCCAATTTATCAAAAGAATCGTTCTCTTTACAAAATTACCTAAGGAAATTTGGACCAAATTCAAACTTAGATGTCCCCGATGAAAACCATACAAAAGGACTTCTGACAGAACCTAAAAAACTGAAATTTAAAAGCTGGATCAATTTGCCACAGATTGCTGCCCAATCGACTCTGGAAAATAGCCTTTATCAGTCATGAAATTTAATTCACAAACAGACAAGTCTACATAGAATATCAAAGATAGATCAACACCTTTGAAAGACAAGTGTCTGAATGATGTAATTCATCCTTGAATCTTGCTATCTACAATAAGACCCTGCTATCATACACGAAAATTAGGCTTTCAATGAATTAAAGAATGAATGAAAACTGGATTATCTCAATAAAACTAAAGAGCATATCTTAATATGCTTTCTCCTTCTATTCTCCCCTTGTTCCTCCTTCTCTTTTTTCCTTTAAGCAATTAGAATTGGTCGAAGTAGTTAAACTACCCATTTAGTTAAGTTAACTAAAACTCAACCAACATTTTAGTTTAGGGGGAAAATTAATAAAATAATAATAAGGGTCTTTAATAAATAATAACTAGTAGGTGGGACCCCTTGTGACTTCCTTTAGTTCCTTTGACAAGCATAAACACAACTAGTTAATCAATCAACACATATCCCTCCTTGTGGCTCCCATCATCACTTTTATAATTTTAAAATTAATAACAATGATATTTGAAATCATATCCAAAAATATAATATCCACATATCCAAAAAAATAGTGTGTTGTCTAAAAATTTCAGAAGTCACTGTTCTCATCAATCAATAAATTAAAATACTTAAAATCCATATTTTCCATTCTGGTAGGACATTTTCCCCTTGTTGTTGTTGTCTCCCTTTGATTTCTCTGAATTTGTCTTAGGATGTGTGGAGTCTTTAGGCATAATCTCATTGATAACATGAGATCAATCATCTCTTAAATGCATGCAGGATGAAATCGATTTGGTAGAGTCATTTGATGGAGAGGAGGGGACAACAATGGATTTTCCTTTATCAGGTGCATGGTGGGCCTCGATTTATAACATTTTTCTTGCGTGGGAAGACTGTACTGGTGAGTTTGCAGAGGCATCTTGGAAAATTTGATTAACATGTGGAGGGGGAGCAGGTAGAGACAGGTTGGGCCAACCACGATGTTGGGAGACTTCCAAGTGGATAATTTCTTTCCATTCGTCATTTTTAGAGACTTCAGGTTGTAGTGAGACATGAGGGGGAACTGGGATACTAAGGACATGTGGGTCTTGGAAAGGAGGCCTTTCTGGACTAGGTTGGACCACTCCTTGTCCAACCCAGTTAACAAATCCAGTCTTGAAATAGCTAGCTCAACTCTTGTGAGTCTGCATCAAAGTGTATAGAAAACCTTGGCCTTCTAGGGCCCTTGTACGAATTTCCTCTTCCTCTGTTACCTTGGCCATGGCTACCTTTGCTGAAAAAGCTCATTCTTGTATGCATTACTTATTGACAACTAGTTTCTTAAACAAACCATACATGACATTGTTTTAAATATGAGACAAAGTTTGGCTCAACAACACATTAGACTCATGCAATCCAATCCATAAAATCATTTAATACTTGTCAATGAGTAGGGGGTGAATAAGGGTTCTGGGATATATGAGGGATTGTATTGAGTGAAAAATGGTAAAATGAAGGGGAATGTATCATGATTACTACTCAACAAATCATCAAACAATCAACTGTATTGGAAATCAAAACCTATCACTATAACTCATTCCTGTGCCATCCTTCAACTGCTATAATACATAATCTTCATTTAAGTATAATTTAATTTTAAGAACATGGAGTGAATAGTGAATCTGGGAAGGTGAGGGGACTTGTAATGTGCGGAAAAGTGAGAGAATGGAAGGGAAATAATGAATACTGTTCATAAAACAAATCAAGTAATCAATAAACATAATTCTGTTCTCAACACAAAACATACCAACACCAATTCAATAATGATTGTGTATCAAAACTGTTCACTGCTTCACATTTAAATTCTTCAAAACTTCTCAATTAACACAGTCTGCAATCATACTCATAATCAAAACGACTTTCAACAGTCCTGTTAAGAGAATGCTTGGCCTCTAACTTCTTTTCTTTCATTTTAAGAATCGAAAGAAAACACACAACAACATTGCTCCACCTCCATCCATAATACATAAAAATTATCATATACTGTCCATCAATTCACAATTGGACAAATAAAACATATGCACATGTCCTTTCTAAAATTGAACAGACTTTTCAAACATGTCTGATTCCATACAATCCTCATCATATCAATAAATAAAACTTTGCAATGAAACCCTAGTCAATATAAGCCCCAATATTCATCACTATCGATGCAATTATTTACAACATGCACAATGCTTCCCTAATAGATACACTATGAACATAATGAAATAAACACAATTATCAATTGCATGATTTGCCATGATCCTGATTGGGACTAGTGAACACACAATAGTCACCAACTTGCAATTAACACCCTACTGTAAGAGCACAATGATCAAAGGTATAATGAGAAGAGACAGTCCTTGACTGTATATTATCACTCATCCTTAATCACAAATTTTCAACCAATTTAATCAAATAAAGATGAGATAGGTACTCGATGCCACTTTCACAACCATTCCACTTACAACCAATATTTGACAACCAAAAGGATACCCGACAGGAGTAAGAACAGCTGGGGTTTTATAAAATCGAGATCTGTCACAACAAATATAAAGAAGTAATAAAGAGTTTGCTCATTCTTCAACAACACAGAGAAACTAGAGGTCCTTAAAACATATTATCCATAGGCAAAGACCATTTGACACAACAATATAGAAACCACATGGTTCCTTATAACTCACGGTCTGGGAAATGGTGCTACAATTAGCCATAGAGGAAACAATGATGGGTAGGGTAGAAATGATACACATAGTGCGTTCATGTTTGTAGAGGGGTGGTGGACGTCCACTAGACAATGACAGTTATCCAAACACACATAGGTATAACCTCTGTCAATTTCTTAAGAGCTGAATTATTTGATAATAATGCCAGTGGAAATGCATAACCCAAGGCATCACCCGACAACCATAAAGCATAAATCTTGCCTTAATAGCCACCCTAAGACAGACTTTCGAGATACTTTAATGCCAAGACCATGTGAATAAGCCCACGACCATGACTCTGGAAAAACACAACAACCAAATGGCAGTCCAGGAAACATACACAACAAACAAATGACAGTCTGAATATGACTGGATAGGGTTACCCTCATGACTGTGAGGAAGCAACCAACAACAATACATAGAGAGAAAACCCTCCACCAAAAACATAGAGCGATAATACACATATCCACCCAAAATCCAGAGAGACCCATCATGATTTTCATCAACATAACAACCAACGAATGCCCAACTCAACCAAATCAATTATTTTACTTGCAAATC
>JZKD02S0016239.1:10209-20641 GCA_000966675.3 Picea glauca
TCACTCAAAGTTGCAGAAAGATGTGGTACAATTTCCATTTCTATCCTGGATATTAAAGGAAAAGCATGATTAAGACGTCTATTAAATGCAATGTTACCTGGACTTAGTGTTTTGGATTTTTTGTCCATATTATCTTTGCTTCTATGTGTATTTGTAATCAAAAAGTATGCTTCTACTGTTTTCTTTGGATGCACAGACTAGTTCTAGGCTTCTAGCACAGTTTTATTTTTTCCAAATAAATAAATCAAAATGTTGACAAACAAAGGAATATATTGCCAGTGGAGCATTAGTTCACCAGTGAGGTCAATAGAGTATTAAGTTGTCCATCCACTCTCGTTGTGGTTTTCCCCACTCACATGGCATGAGTTTCAAAGGGACGAGGCTTGGGATAAGTCTCAGGTGTTTTTGGTGGAATAGATACCCCTCAAACCTAGCACCTGAGCTGAAGGAAATCTAATCTTTATGGTGTAGCCCATTGGGGCATATTTCTTGAAGCACTTCCATAAAGATAAAAGAATATAGCACATTGTTACAAATTTGAGATGTTGTATACATATATTTTCATATATTTCCATATACAGAATGTTGTTGCTTGCAAGTAGCATCTACTAGATTACAAAAAAGTGATGCAGGATTTGTTTACTGTGTAGTCAATCTTGACTTAATATCTTCAATGCCTTAGTTTATCCAGTAGGGATGCATTGTATGCCACTATGAAGAAGCCACATAGAATGTGTATGGAATGTGAAATACCAGCTCAAAATTCTCTTTAACCTTAATCATTTAGTAAGTCTAATGTACTACAAGTATGGAGAATCATGTCATCTAATAAGGTCTTTTTTTGTAGAAAAAGAAGATTGTATATTACTTCTACAATAAATTTACAGTAATGATACAAAGCCTCCTCTTGTTTTTTTGACACAGGTGCACCCTCCCAGGGCACGTCCGCTCACAAGATCTGTCTCCTCATGGCTCGAAGAACTTGAAGTTCTTCTATTTCCCTGTCGAGAAATACTTCACCCACAAAAACCTCTTCAGAGAATCCCCTCCTTCTATCGAGGTTCTTTCTATCGGGGATTTGACACTGTTTTGTTCTGGAAACTTGACTCACCGATCCTTGAACTCCGATGTGCTCCGTTGTTTCCTTAGCCCCACCTGGCTAAGCCTTTAGTTCATGCAACCACTCTCTATAATACCTCATTCTTATATCTCTTCCGTTGGGGTTTTGGACTTCAAAATCCCGATGCGCTTCCAACCTCTGCTAGCCCTTTGCTAAAACCTTGGTCCCATGTGACCTCTCCTTATATGACCGCAACTATAACTCCCATCGGGGTTTCGAGGTTTGAAATATCGAAATATTCATGCCTTCAAAACTCGCAATTCCCCGAATCCCGATGCTCCTTTTTTCATGATATCCCTCGTGGATATAGGTCTTGGCCCATACGACTATTAACCCGTGACCACGGACTTACCCCGTCGGGGTTTCGCATTTCGCGATTTCAAAGTGTACAAACCACTTGTCACCGGGATCCCTGAAATCCTGATGAACCAAACTCCGATGGACATTTCCTTGTCAGGACTTTCCCAATAACACCAATAGTTGCCACGCGTCCTTCCAAAGGGACGGTCCCGATTCTGTCGGGATTTCATGACTTGTGATGTTCCAAGCTTCTTGTACTCAGGAACTTCGATTTCCCGATTTCCCGATACTGTGCCACCTGTCTTCCACTGACTTCGACTGTGGCCCACACAACTCTCCCGTCGAGATTTTGCGTATCGCGATTTCAAGCTGTAAGAGTTTCCTGTCTCCAAAATCCCCAATACTCTAAACTCTGACTTCCTGGGATCTATGGACACGTGTCCCCACTAATAGACAGTTCAGATCTTGTTGGGATATCACGGATC
The DNA here is from genome assembly GCA_000966675.3 of Picea glauca. Taxonomy (NCBI): domain Eukaryota; kingdom Viridiplantae; phylum Streptophyta; class Pinopsida; order Pinales; family Pinaceae; genus Picea; species Picea glauca. Next base: position 12,115 of record JZKD02S0016239.1, read on the forward strand.
ACGATTTCAAGCTACCTGTGTATCTCACCTTCGAAAACCCTGATATGCCAAACTTTGACTCCCTGGGATCTCCTGACACGTGTCCCCCACAACGAACGGTTCTAATCTTGTCGAGATATCACGGATCACAATCTCATGGTTCTTGTCGCAACGACTTGGAGCTTCGACTTGACAATCCCCGATACACGATATCACGTGTAGATCCGACGGTCTACGTGACTCGGATCGACGGCTCTGCCCCTCCTGAGCTTTGAACCTCTTCCACAATTGCACTGTAACCTCCCTACACCTCTGTGGGATCTAATGGCCCATGAAACTTCGTGAAATATCCTCAAATGATTCTGACCATTTTTTCATTCTTTCGTAAGTCCATGGGATGACTAAATGTATCCTCACGAGACTGGCTCGCCTACTTGCCAACCTACGACACCCTTGCAACCTCAAGTCACACTTGTCTATGTTGTTCTTCAGCAACTCAGAGGCCTATCCTTCCTAAGATTTTCACACTTTCAATCCTCAAAGAGGTTCTCTGCACGCACTCCTTGCAGCAATTCTCAACCACTTCTAAGTGTTGAGTTATTTTGACTCTACGCACACCTGCAACAACAGTCCTTCAATACTTCGCTCAGTTTCACAACTGAGACTCTCCTTAGCCTGTGCACTCCTTGCACGGCTCGTATAACCCAATTTCACTCCTAGGTGAATGAGAACAAGAGATAACTATCTGAGCCTTCTGTCAACGCACTCCTTGCGGACGACTTCAATTGCACTCCTTGTAGGAATCCTTACTCATATAGAGAAACAATTGTAACTCATTCCACTTCCTCTCAAATTTCAATCTCAACACATGAAATCATACACATAGCATAATAAAAAATGCATAACAGGAAGTAAATACTCATGAGCATAGCACTCAACACACATACACAGAGAATAACACGATAGACATGAATCTGAATCAACTTCTTCTATTAATTCAAGATATGTACATGGGTGTTCTTCTATAGTTCTCTGCTTCTCCCCTATGCTCTAGATTCTTCTAACTCTTCCTGAATTTTGTTACAATGCACAATGAGGGTGTCTATATCCGTTCTCCCTCTTTCTTATAGAACTGTCTAATCTAATATTCAATTCTACCTACTTACATTTACTACTATAAATGCCTCTGTCTATCTCATATGAGAGCGGGGCGCTCAAGGTCTGATTTACATTCTACCAAGGCACCTACAATAAATGATCTCATTTATATTTGGCGCATCAACTTCAAGGGAAATTCAAAAACTTGCGCTGGACGTCTTCCAGTTGTCCTCCGCTTCCACGTTGGCTTGCTTGTCATGAGGGATTCTCCTGCATCATACTCCCTCGCTTGAAAATTTGCATGGGCTTCTGTCCATGAGATCCTGCACACTCTGTCCATGCTTTTGTATCACTACTTCAGTCTCCCATCTGGCATATTCAACTGGATGGCCCTTCCACTTGACCAAATATTCAAAATATTCTTTCCTTCTGGTCTTCTTACCCACTCGTTTATCCAGTATCTGCTCCATCTGTGGCTTCTCTGCAACTGGCATCTTCTTTTTCACTGAACTTCTGGATGTTCACCGCTTGCAGTCTCTATTTCCCCAGTTCTGTATGGGTATAAATCTACGACATTGAATATCAGAGAAATTTCGATCCCATCGGGTAACTCAATATCATAAGCATTTTCTCCCATTTTCTTCAAGACCTTGCACGGTCCGATTTTCTTCATCTTTATCTTGTTGTATGTTCCTCTCGAGAACCTTTCTTTCCTTAGATGTGCTAGAACTAGATCATCAACTTCAAACTGAAGTTGTCTCTTATGTTGATCGGATTTGCGTTTATATTCTTGGCTTGATTTCAGCAGTCGCTCCTTCACCTGGCTATGAAGTTCCTTCATCGCTTTAGCGAATTCTTCTGCACTAGCGCTGCTAGTAGAAGTCTACTCTAAATCCCTCAATTCAAAAACTCTTCTCGGCCATATCCCATAGAGAACCTGAAATGGACTTTTTCCTGTGCTCCGATTTACTGAGTCATTGTATGCGAACTCTGCCTATGGAAATATGTGGTCCCAACTGCTATGGTGCTATGTCACCAAGCTTCTCAGCAAGTCTCCCAGACTTCTATTGACCACTTATGTTTGTCCATCCGTCTGAGGATGATAAGAAGAACTAAACATCAAGTTAGTCCCCAGCTTCTTCCATAATGTCCTCCAAAAATTCCCTATGAACTTAGTGTCTCTGTCCGAAACAATACTCCTTGGTAAGCCATCAATTCGAACAACTTCTTTGAAAAACAAATTTGCGATGTGTGTCGCGTCACTAGTTTTCTGACATGGAATGAAGTGTGCCATCTTGGAAAACCTGTTCACGACCACAAAGACAGAATCAAATCCTCTTTGCGTCCTCGACAACCCTAATATGAAATCCATGCTAATTTCATCCCACGGCTTCTCAGGTATGGGCAATGGTTGATAAAAACCCGCATTCTATTTCCTTCCTTTTGAATGCTGGCAAATCCTGCATTAGTCTACAAACCTCTTGACCTCTGCTTGCATACCTGTCCAAAAGTATAACTCACTCAACTTCGTGAATGTCTTGTCGTGACCAAAATGTCCTGCTAATCCTCCGCTGTGCTTCTCCTTTAATAGATTCGCCCTCATGGAGAAATTCGGAATACACAATTGATTTCCTCTGAACAATAATCCATCTTGGATCATATAGTCTATCCAAGGGTTTCTATCTCTGAGAACTGGATTCTCAGCTGCTTCATACGCTTCCTTAAAATCTTGGTCATCCGCATACATGTCTATGATATCATCAAATCCTAATGTCTTGACTTTGAACTCCTGCAATAGCAAACACTTCCTGCTCAAAGCATCAGCTACTTTGTTAGCAGTACCAGAAATATGCTTAATTACAAAGGTGAAATTTTGCATGTATTCAACCCATTTAACATGCCTCTGATTCAACTTTTCCTATTGAGTCACAAATTGCAATGCATGGTTATCTCTATATAAAATGAATTCCTTTGGAATTAAATAGTGCCTCCATTTCTTCAATGCCTGGATGATGGCATAGAATTCCTTATCATACGTGGAATGCTTTTCCTTTACTTCATTCAGCTTCTCACTGAAATATGCAATTGGTTTGTCCTCCTGACTCAAGACCACTCCTATTGCAAACCCACTTGCATCACATTTTACCTGAAATGTCTTTTGAAAATTCGGCAACACTAGAATTGGTTGTTCCGTAATCTTCCGTTTCAACAAATTGAAGCTCTTCTCAGCCTCTTCTGTCCAGTGAAAATATTTATGTCTTTTCTTCACTGTGTCCATCATCGCTGCACTAATCCCGTTGAAATTCCTAATGAATTTTCGGTAGAAACTAGCTAATCCATGAAAAATTTTCACCTCGAAAATATTCCTCGGTGATGGCCAATTCTTGATTACCTCCACCTTATCTGGGTCCATCCTCAACTCATTTTCTGAAATAAAAAACCCCAAGTAAATGAGCTCTGTCTTCATGAATGAGGACTTTTTCATATTAATCAACAACTTCTCTTGCTCTAGCTTCTTCATCATAATGGCCAAATGCTTCAGATGTTCATCCTTCATCTTGCTGAAAATCAATATGTCATCTAAATACACAATGACAAACTTCATGATGAAATCCTTCAGGACTTCATTCATTAACCTCATAAAGGTACTTGGTGCATTTTTCAAGCAAAACAACATAACAAGCCATTCATACAAACCTTCGTTTGTCTTGAATGTTGTCTTCCATTCATCACCTTCTCTCATGCGAATCTGGTGATATCCACTCTTCAAATCTATCTTTGAAAAAAAAAATTCTCCACTTAAGCAATCCATCAAATCATCCATTCTTGGCAATGGGAATCGATACCTGATAGTTATTTTGTTGATCGCTCTTGAATCGGTACACATCTTCCAGCCTCCGTCTTTCTTCAGACTGAGTACTGCCGGAACATCACATGGACTCAAGCTTTCCCTGACTAACCCTTTGTCCAATAACTCTTGGACCTATCTTTTAACTTCTTCATTCTCCTACGGCGTCAATCTGTACGCGGATTTGTTTGGTAAACTAGCTCCTGGTATGAGATCAATATGATGACTCACACTCCTCATCGGTGGTAATGAACAAGGTAATTCGTCCACTACAATATCAGCGAACTCTTCCAGCAGTTCCTGAACTTCTTCTGGAAAATCGTCCACTCTTGTGCTAGTTTGAACAATTCTCGACTTCCTGACCACAAAGAATTCTGGATCCTCCTTCTTCTTAACTTCTGTAAGAAGTTCCTTCCCACTCATGAGAAGCACTGTGTTTCTTACCTCCGGTTTCACTTCTTTATCCTCAATTGGATGCAACATATGGGTTCTCCCATTCTTCTTCAGGGTGTATGTGTTCATTCTCCCATCATGAATTACATTTCTATCATATTTCCATGGCCTACCCAACAATAAATGACAAACATCCATAGGAATGACATCACATAAAATCTTGTCATTATATCCTCCTATTTTAATGTCAACTAAGCATTGTTTAGTGACATTTACCTGATGTCCCTTCTGTAGCCATGAAACTTTGTATGGACTTGGATGATCAGTTGTCTCCAGCTCCATCTTTTCTACCATCTCGGTTAAAACGATATTATCGGTGCTTCCACTGTCCATGATGACCTTGCACACCCGATCCTTGGTCTCGCAAGAAGTCCTAAAAAGACTGTTCCTCTGCGCTGTATTTTCCATCTCCTTTTCTGGCATCAAAAGGACTTTTCGCATCACCAACGATATTCCACCTTCAGCGTATTCTGCCTCAACATCTCGCCTCTATGCCTCGTCGATGTGATTCTCTCCAGTTTCTTTCTTTTTCTCTGGACACTCAAACGACATGTGGCCATTCTTCCCACATGTGAAGCATGTGATTACTCCACCTCTTCCTCTTCCTCTACCTCTGGTACGAGGAAACCTATTATTATCAACATATCCTCCTCTTTAATCAATATTTTGTTCTCTTTTCTCAGCATATCTCCCTTGCTGTGAGCTTCCACCTCTCTCTGTCTGAGTCTGAGGTTTCTTCCAGTCATCCCTGGGCTTTTGGGTTCTTCCCTGGGAAACTACTTTGCCTCTAGGCTGACTTCTGCCTCGGCCTCTTTGACTCTGCTTTCGGCTCAGTTTCTCCTCATATTTCAGAGACATTTGATAAGAATCCTCCACTATTCGGATGGTTTCCATACTCATTTCATCTTGAATTTCATACCTCAGGCCATTCATATACCTGGCCACTTTCTCGTCATTGCTTTCACGATGACCTGCCCTGATATTCAACCTGTAAAATTCCTCAGTATACTCCTTCACTGTCATCAGTTTCTATCTCAGGTTCTTCATCCTCCTGAATAGAGAAATTTGATAGTCCCTGGGAATGAATTTTTCCTTCATATTTGCAATCATCCTGTCCCAGCACTTAATTTTCTGCTTGCCTTGGCAATGCCTGTCAGCTTGTAGTTCATCCCACCACAAGGCTGCATTTCCTTTTAATCTCATGACGGAATGCCTGACCTTCTTATCCTCTTCAATATCTTGATATTCGAAGTAAGTGTCTAGAGCTCTAATCCAATCTAGCAACTCTTCCCCATCCAGATTTCCCTCATAAACTGGAATGTCCATTTTTACCTTTGTACTCATCCTTGCAACAACTTTAAGAAAGCGTTCACTTGCTGCATATTTCGTTGGGATTTCTTCTTCTCCATGTCCAACATCATCTTCATTTTCGGATTCACTGATATCTCCTACATCAGCTTTGTGCCTTTCTCTTATCTCCATGTCCTCCATTCTGGCACGAAGATTTCGCATTCCTCTCTCCACATCTGGATTCTGCACTTGCCTACCTCTTTCTCTGGACAATTCCCTTTCCTCCTCTGGATCGGGTGATTGTCTACCCCTTCTCCTTGGTGGCATGGTGAATTTTCCCTTTTCTCTGCTACAGAAAGAAAAGAATCTTTTCTAAGATCTGATACCACTTTGACGCAGGCGCACCCTCCCAGGGCACGTCCTCTTATAGGATTTGTCTCCTCACGGCTCGAAGAACTTGAAGTTCTTCTATTTCCCTGTTGGGAAATACTTCACCCATAGAAACCTCTTCATGGAATCCCCTCCTTCTATCAGGGTTCCTTCTATCGGGGATTTGACACCGCGTTGTTCTAGCAACTTGAATCATCGATCCCCGATCTCTGATGCGCTCCCTTGTTGCCTTAGCCCCACTTGGCTAAGCCTTTAGTTCATGCGACCACTCTCTACAAGACCTCAGTCTTATATCTCTTCCATCCGGGTTTTAGACTTCAAAATCCTGATGTGCTTCCAATCTCCACTAGCCCCGTGCTAAAATCTTGGTCCCACGTGACCTCTCCTTATATGACCACATTTATAACTCCCATCGGGGTTTCGGGGTTTGAAATGTCGAAATACTCATGCCTTCAAAACTCATGATTCCCCAAATCCCGATGATCCTTTTTCATGATAGCCCTCCCGTCTATAGGTCTTGGCCCATATGACCATTATCCCGTGACCACGGACTTACCCCGTCAGGGTTTCGCGTTTCGCGATTTCAAAGTGTACAAACCACTTGTCACCGGGACCTCTGAAATCCTGATGAACCAAACTCCGATGGATGTTTCCTTGCTGGGACTTTCTTGATAACACCGATGGTTGCCACGCATCCTTCCAGAGGGACTATCCCAATTCTGTCGGGATTTCGTGACTTGTGATGTTCCAAGCTTCTTGTACTTAGGAACTTCGATTTTTCGATTTCTCGATACTGTGCCACCTATCTTCCACTGACTTCGACTATGGCCCACACAACTCTCCCGTCAAGATTTTGCGTATCGCGATTTCAAGATGTAAGAGTTTCCTTTCTTCGGAATCCCCGATACTCTGAACTCCAATTTCTTGGGATCTACGAACACGTGTCCCCACTGATAGACGGTTCAGATCTTGTTGGGATATTGCGGATCACGATTTCAAGCTACCTGTGTATCTCGCCTTTGAAAACCCCGATATGCCAAAATCTGACTCCTCGAGATCTCCTTACACGCGTCCCCCACAACGAACAGTTATGATCTTGTCGGGATATCGCAGATCGTGATCTCACGGTTCTTTTCGCAATGACTTGGAGCTTTGACTTGCGAATCCCCGATACACGATATCACGTGTAGATCCGACGGTCTACGTGACTCGGATCGATGGCTCTGCCCCTCCTGAGATTCGAACCTCTTCCACACTTGCACTGTAACCTCCCTACACCTCCGTGGGATCCAATGGCCCATGGAACTTCATGAAATCTCTTCAAATGATTTCGACCGTTTGTTCGTTCTTTCATAAGTCCACGGGATGACTAAATTTCTCCTCATGAGACTGGCTCACCTACTTGCCAACCTGCGACACCCTTGCAACCTCAAGTCGCACTTGTCTATGATGTTCTTCAGCAACTCAGAGGCCTATTCTTCCTGAGCTTTTCACACTTTCAATCCTCAAAGAGGTTCTCTGCAGGCACTCCTTGCGGCAGTTCTCAACCACGTCTAAGTGTTGAGTTCTTTTGACTCTGCGCACACCTACAACAACAATCCTTCAATACATCACTCAGTTTCACGACTGAGACTCTCCTTAGCCTGTGCACTCCTTGCACGGCTCGTATAACCCAATTTCACTCCTAGGTGAATGAGAACAAGAGCTAACTATCTGAGCCTTCTGTCAACGCACTCCTTTCGGATGACTTCAACTGCACTCCTTGCAAAAATCCTTACTCAGATAGAGAAACAACTGTAACTCATTCCATTTCCTCTCAGATTTCAATATCAACACATGAAATCATACACATAGCATAATAATAAATGCATAACAGGAAGTAAATACTCATGAGCATACCATTCAACACACATACATAGAGAATAACAAGACAGACATGAATCTGAATCAAATTCTTCTATTAATTCAAGATCTATACATGGGTGTTCTTCTACAGTTCTCTGCTTCTCCCCTATGCTCTGGATTCTTCTAACTCTTCCTGAATTATGTTACAATGCACAATGAGGGTGTCTATATCCATTCTCCCTCTTTCTTATAGAACTATCTAATCTAATATTCAATTCTACCTACTTACATTTACTACTATAAATGCCTTTGTCTATCTCAGACGAGAGCGGGGCACTCAAGGTCTGATTTACATTCTACCAAGGTGCCTTCAATAAATGATCTCATTTATATTTGGCACATCAACTTCAAGGGAAATTCAAAAACTTACGCTGGACATCTTCCAGCTGTCCTCCGCTTCCACGTTGGCTTGCTTGTCATGAGGGATGCTCTTGCATCATTTTTGGAGTAAAATCAGGGATGATTAGCTTGCAATACTACTATTCCACACACAAGTATCAGTAAAATGAGGGGGAGCCTGGTTTCCCCCTTTTACTATCTACCTGATGTAGCTACCTAAGAACA
>JZKD02S0016250.1:0-12861 GCA_000966675.3 Picea glauca
ATTACTAATCTAAATCACAACTAATGGCCTAAAGCCGACATAAATAAAATAACATTACTAATCTAATATGCCCCAATTAAGTGGTAATGAGCCAATATTAGGGCTTAACATTGTTCCTGCTTGTGATATTGAAAACAAGGTTCTCATCCAAATAAATCCATTGGCTTCGTTCAATCAAAATCTTGGCAATCGAAAGACACCATGTCTATAATTCTACTTTTCTCATAAACTTTGGATCTGGTATCCCGTTGATCGATTCTCCCACTAATGCATCTACCCTCAACGGAAAATGACACAACCATAAACATAGTGATGTATTATTTGTCATGCAACATGAATAGTTGATTTCGGAGCTCTCAAGAAGCATTCCACTTGTCTTGGATGTTCATTCAGTCACCTCTCAAATTCCCCAATGTGAAAATCGAAAACCGGGAGTAATTCTCCTCTTGCTTAGTCGAAGTATAAGATCATATCTTAGAGATCCCATGGTTGTGAAGGATGGAAGGATGCCCATATCTTCTCTATCCAATGACTGGAATGGACCATCAAAGTAAATATGTATTTCAACATCATCACAAAGTAAGGGAGGAATGACCGTTGGGTTGCAAATGACAAATATGGTATATGGATCCAAAACCAATTTGTTGCAGCTAACGCATAGATGTAGATCTGAAGCTTCTTCCTGATTGAGCTCTCCTTTCTTTAACAAAGCGTTGTAATGAGGACCAAATTCCCTACATTCCCTTCTGCAAGATGTCGTTGTTTGAATCGATGAGCACCACTAATATTCCTGCAATATGAACTATTTGCACACCATTGTTGTATCTTTTTGCAGAGATCATAAATGGATCGGATTTACTGAAAACCTAAAATTGAAGTTACACTAATCTATTACAATCCAATACGTCATTTTCTCCTACTATTTTTGACTCAGAAAATGCGCACCCGGATGTGTCATCCACCATTGGAGATATCATCATGATTGTGAACCTTGAACAAAGATAAAAAATGATGAGCATGACATGGCCATTGGTTTGCATCAACACGTTCTCCAGACTCTGAATTGCACTAATTTTGAGTATAGTAGCCAGGGAACTATGAATAATCCAACTTCTTCTCATGCATTTCTGAATTAGAGAGAGATCAATCAGTCAGAGCTTTCAAGATTTACAACTGGAATAACATCAGTTTCTAGTACCACCCATTTTCTGTCTAGATTGAAGCAGTATGGTCTCCAATTGAAGAAGGTTATCTCAAACCAATCAAATACTTACAATACAAAATCATTGTCATCAACATTTTGAGAAAATTCATTGGACTATATCAATCAAATGGAGGATGAACATGACTAGAAAGAGCAATGAGTATATCTAACAAGATACAATGGAGGGAAATACATACCTTTTTTTCCCAGCCAGACTTGACTGATGGCAATAATAGCTACAATATAACCGAACATGAACATGTTGGAGTTGAGATCAATCTTTGATAATCCCACTCAATTTTGCAAATATTTTATCCATTTCTTACTAAGCCATTCAAACGGATGTTGATCTTTTTGAAGAACTGCTTCTGTGATTATTCTCGTTGGACTAACTCCTTCATCTGCTTCCTCCTTCTTTGCAGGATCTTGTACGACTCTCTTACCATGTTTTGGAAGAAGATGAGGATGAAATTTTTGGCATTTCCTAATCCAATGACCACTCATCTCACAATGAGTGCAATAGTTCCTTTGCTTCTCCTTTAACAGAATCTCCTTGTCATGAGGATGTGAAAGGGATTCTTTCTATCTTGTCTCACTTCCAGTGGGCATGCTCATCTATGCTACCCAAAATTTCTTATTTTGATCCTTGGCTACATCATGGTTAGAAGATCGAGTGCAAGAATGCATATTGCAAGAATCATGCTTCTTAAAATCAAAGAAATAATTTGATTGAACATGACCCTTATACCTTCTAGGCTTATCCTTGTTGTGGATCCGACGACGACTAGGACTAGATTATTTGAATCCTCCCTTGGAATCCAACAATATAGAAATGGTTTTTGAAGTGGCTCTTGCTTCAGTAGACTTTGAGCACTCTCCAATATCCTCTTGACCGTATCCCAAACCTGCAAATCGTGGTCTTTGTACCACTTCTAATGGTTGAGTTATTCATTGGCCATGAATGCCAAGTCCACCTCCTTTGTATACCATCTTTGTGAGAAGCTTCATCCCCACGTTAGTTTCATACTGAGAAAACATTGAACATGACGAAACATCATATACCTCGGTTTGAGTTTGTGCATCCACGATAGAAGGCTCTTTGTCCTCTATTCATTCACCATGTTGCAACTTAGCCAAGAGATCATCCTTGGTTTTCAATTCGAGTTGCAATTCTTCAATAATTTTGTTGAGGACTTCCCCATGAATTTGATACCTCTCTTGAAGCTCTTGCTTCTCTTCTTCTGCAACCTACAAAAGTCTCCTCAAATATGCATTTTCATCTTGAATGATGTGATTTATCTCTTCTAATTCTTGAAGTCTTTCTTTTTTCTTCGCTCCTTTACCCATCCTCCAAAGCAGTCATCCTATCTCTAACACCACATGATCTGAAAATGAGTGAGTACTTTATGTAAGTTTTCAATTGAGAATCCTTTTCTAACGAAGTATTTTCATAAGGATTAAATGGATTATGAATCCATGACTAACCATACTTGTTAACAAGAATACATAACATACATGAACTTAAATGGAATAAGCACATGAAAATACAAGAGAGAGAGAGAGAGAGAACCAATGTTGGTAACAAAGTTCACCCCTCCTAGGCTACGTCTCCGGATCCGCTTCAATTGGAATGCGGATCATTTTAATTCCTTCTTCAAAAGATGTTAGGACCTTCTCATAAGTTATTACATAAGAGATGCCTTCTCCTTCAATGAGTATTCAAGAAGACTACTCACACTCATACCTCTCCATACATCAAGAAGGATAATACCTTACATGAATAAGTCTCTCAAAGCTTGGGAGTAGTGGCACTATGGCTTTCTAACTCCACTCATTAACTCTCCTCTTTCTCTCCCTTTTACAAAGGTCTCACATAAGGTATTATATAGTTTTTCCTCACTCCCTCTTAAGAAAGAGAATTTAATTCCTAGATCCACAATAATAGGATCTAATTACAAAAGGAGAAAAGCAAGATCCATGAATGTAGGATCTCAAACTATCTTCAAGTACATAAAGGAAAAAGTCTCAAAACCATCTAAAGACTCTTCATCCATGTCCTTGATTCTCTCAACCTATAATTGAGAATAATGGCAAGTTGGTGTGAGGTGGTTTCTCACATAAAAACCAATTTCCAAAATTATAATTTAGTGATAAATACGTGAGTTTAATTTCCCTCACAAGTATTAATCATTTTACATCAAAAAGTGAATAATATATGAGTTTTCCAAAAGCTCACAAAGCATAATTAATATGAGTGAGAATCTCATAAAGCATAAGAATGCATGAGAACTTTTCCTCATAAAGCATTAATAAAATGCATAAGAAAATAAAAATCAAAACACATAAGTTCACCACCTTCACCACTTTGCAAATCAACTAGTTGAACACAGTAAAGTCCTTCCATGTGTGGAAATCCATCCGGATCAGACAACCTACCGAAATCAAGACAAAACTCGATCGATTCTATTAGTAACAAAAAATGATCAGAAATAATGGCGGAGTTTAAGTGCAGAAAGACTATTGTCGACTCCAACTAGATTGATAACCAATCAAGATTCTTCAATTGGCCCAATATTCATCAGACGGACACCAACGATGGCATTTTTGTTGGTTTTGGAGCTTGATTATCTTCTTGATTCAGAGGCCTTTGTTTTTCAGCCATGTTTATAGCCCATGAAGAATTTACACCCCGGAAGAATGTGTACTCCTCCACGCGGGGGAGTGCAGGGGGGCTTGCCCCTCCTACAAGGTTCGGGGGAAATTGGGCCCCCGGTAGGGGTTCGGGGGTGAAGACCCCGAAGGAACAATTTCCTTGTAAATGAATATTTTAATTTCATATTAAATCTAGACCGTTCATAATAAGGTCAGAGATCTGACGGTAGAAGTTTTGTTAGGGTTTCTTTCCCTAGAAGGCAACCCTCTTTTATGAGGGAAATGTATTGTGGCTATGTATCATTACAAATATTGTATTCTAAGAGAGGATAATGTGAGAGAAAGAAGAGGAAGTTATAGCGGGTGTGATGTAGGTTGTATCCCTTCATATGTTGGATAATAATAAAGGAAGGACCCGGAAATTTGTCTAGTGGGCGTAGCCCACACTGGGTGAACCACGTATAAATGTGTCTCTATTGTATTTTGCATCTTTTGTGCTTTATTTATGCATGTGTTTTATTTCATTACTCCGCGATCCTATTTTTCTAACAATTTTATTACTAGAAAATCTTAGAGACCTTCGTTAAACTAGTGGTTGATTCATAATTTTTTTTGTTTTTGTTGCAACGCGTTTTTACCTAAATCTAGTTGTTATCTTTAATTAAAAGAATTTAATAATCAAAGAGATAATTGGACGTAGCACCAATATAAGTGGCGTGAAGGAAGATTTAACAATGTCTTTTAAATACTACTCATTAGCAAGGATAAGTCATTATCAATAATCCAAGTGAAACTATTTAGTTGTTACCAACTAAAGTTTAACGACAATTAAGATCGCAATTAAAATTTTTTATAGTGGAAGATTTTGTAGTCCATGAATAACTAGATCAGTCAACCGATTTCTAAATTTTAGGAAGGTATTACCTCGGAAATTTTTTGAAGACTTCATAACAAGGACATGCTAATTTAATAATTACATCAATCAATACAACCTTTATGTACATACTCCAACTGGCTAAAATGTTCTTTAATATTAAACATCGAAACCCTTTGCCTGTAATAAATCAAGATTATGTATCCAAAATGTTATCAAAACAAAACCATTCTTTGCACAATATCATTAGATTTGATATGTTTGAAGTTCGCAGTTTTCAATATACCCATAATTACATATACAAAAATATAGCAAGCGAATGTTATTATAATGAACAACCGAAATCAAATTTACTATATCTTATTTCCAGTTTCTCATTATACATGGTCCTTCTACGATACGAACATAACTTAATTAAATTAAAATAATTTTAATATATATAGTTCTATATTATATACATGAATGAGCTGAATTTTGAACTTTCATTAGCACATCATAAAATACATTTCATTTCCAATATATATATATATATATATATATATATATATATATATATATATATATAACAAACATAAATAATTAAATATCGTGACCAATGAATTTGTAGCTTGTTAATGAGCTTCAATCTTAAATAGATCGACGTCCCTTACTTCACCCACTAATCCAAGACTTCATTGGTACCTCCCAGCCAACACAAGGGGTTCTCTTCTTCCCCCTAATCCCCCCGAACCGCAAAGGGGCCACACACAATAAACCAACAAACCATAGCTCCAAGACTTGCCTCGCAAGGTATATCTTTCACTCTTTCTACAAGTTTGGTATCCCAACTCTCACAAGTAAAAATCAGTCAAAACGATTTTGGCAGAATAACCTTACCAAGAATAAGTCAGGTCCATTTCCCTTATACCTCATTTGTTTTATAGAAAAATTCTCAATGACACATGTCCTCATGCACAATTAATTATCTTTTTAATTAATTTAATTAGGATTATTCACCAACACACTTGTCACACTCTCCCTGAGTTGCACAAGAAATTACCATTTTTATTTTATTTAAAAATCCAATTTCCCCCACATTCCCCAATGTGTTCTTATTTTCTCTCTTAGTTGTCCCTTTGTTCCCCAAATTCTCATTTAATGAGTGTCTCCTAACTAGATCTTAGTTAGAGTTGGATTATGAGCCTTCTTCTAGTTAGACTTAGTGGTAGCTTGACTCTAGATATTATTCTATGTGTACAACTATTCTCTCATATTTTATTTCTTTCTATTTTAAAAATATTTTTTATTATTTTCATGCACAGATGTGCATTTTATCCAACCTTTAAACTTTATTCCACTTTTTCCTAGAGTTTGATTATTCTTTAATCTTTTAACTTATGTCCTAATTCATTTAGTCCTTTAATTAAATTTGTACTTAGACTTAGTCTTAGAATTTTGTTATGATTTATAATTCATAATTTATTGTTTAATTAATTTTTATTCTAACAAGGGCCAATCATTTCAATGGTTTCTAGGACACCTAGATTTATTGACTCGAGTTTTAATTACGCAACATGCCCTTCAAGACTCACCTTCGTACTCCAAGGGTGCCACTCACCTTAGACTGGTTTTGGAAGTTTGTCCGACCCTTGGAGCCAACACTCCACTCAGCCAACCTTGTGAAAGACTAAGGGCTTCTAAGGAATAAGTACTCCACCTTATTGTGTGTCCCTTAGATTCTTCGTGAGCGATTTTCCCAGTCCGCTCTCATGACATCATGGACCTGTCAAACTAGGTAATCATTAACCTACCATTCAGCCACGGTAGGAGTGCTAGTAGGTTGTGACAGGGATGTTGTCACACCTCTCCCTCAATGTTTGGTTTCTGTGCATGGCCCCTCTACTCCTTATGTGATTCGAATTAGAAATCATCGTCAAGCCTACATCCACTCACAAAAACACTATCAATAATCCATATACATAAATTAAATTGTAATCAATCATATGTCACATGAGCGTAAAATGAAATGCTCAATCAAAATACAATCCACTCCCTAACTCAATCCAGAGTCCAAGGAAGTCCATTGATGCCATCAACATCCATAACCTTTCATGTGTCCTCCATACTCAGGAAAACTTTTCAATATCATATGCCAATACATATACATCAAAATAGTTATAAGTCACAATACATCATCATCATCATCATATATAACCCATAATCGAAACGAAATCATAATATACCATAACCGGATCACTTGCACACAAGTTTCCTCAAAGAATATGTCAATAAAAGTGTGCTCAGTAGAGGAGGATGCTACATACACCCCCTCTTGTTTTAAACTTAGTTCCAAAGTTTGTACAGTATATAAATGCAAGAAGATAAATTTATCTAACATAGATTTATATATCTAATCTATCAAACAAGGAAATTGTTGACACATATTGTATACGTCCTCCCAAATGTCTGAGAGTGGACTATATTTGTCCCATTTGACCTTGACTTGATCAACTATTCAACATCGTAGTTGTCAAATGCGATGGTCCAGAATGTGGATTTGCTCCGCCATGAGAGAACCCTCATCTGACACCTGCAAGGAACATATGTCAATAACATGTGACGGATCACTAATATAATATCGTAAAACAGATACATGAAATACATCATGCATATGCCTCAAAGAATCAGGCAAGGCTAGTCAATATGCCACGGGTCCTTTGTTTTCCATAACCTTGAAAGGTCCCACAAACATAAAAGAGATTTTATCACCCTTTCCAAACTTGATCAAACTCTTGTGCAGTTTTACCCACAAGGAAACTCTATCGCCAACTTCATAACTATGGTCAACGCGATGCGCATCAGCATATCTCTTATGTCGATCATGTTCTTCTTTAATCCTTTGACTTATCAATTGCATCTATTCTTTCATTTATTGAATCACCTCTCATCCTACTAGGACCCTATCCTTAAGTCGATCCCAACTCAACGACGTCTGACACAGTCGTCCGTAAATAAACTCAAATGGTGCCATATTAATCGTACTCTAATAGTTGGTGTTGTATTCAAACTCTAGAAATATTGCCAAAATTTTTGTTGGTCCATTTCATACATACGCAACATATCCTCCAAAATCTGGTTCGTTCTTTCTGTTTTCCCATATGTCTCTGGGTGATATGTTGTGCTAAAGTTTAGTTATGTTCCCAAGGCCTCTTGGAAACTGGTCCAAAACCGTCCTGTAAACATCGATCCCTGATCAGAAATGATCCTTCTTGGTATTCCATGTAACCTCACAATATCGTTAACAAAATCTCTGGCTACATCTGATGCCTGATACGTCGTATGCACTAGAATAAAGTGCACACTCTTCATCAGAGTGTTAACTACCATAAAAATTGAGTCATGTCTCCTTGTCATCAATGGAAATCCAACAATAAATTCCATCGAAATGACTTCCCATTTTGATTCAATAATAACGTGTGGTTGTACAATCATGTTGGATGTCTATGTTCATCCTTCACTTGTCGACATTCTAGACATCTTGTCATGTAACTAACTATGTCTTCTTTCATTCCCTTCCAACAGAATAAAGGCTTAAGGTATGCCTTCATCTTCGTGACTCCTGGATGAGCCATGTATATCGCTCGATAAGCTTCGCTTAAAATCAAACTTCTTAATTCATCATTTAGTGGTACAAAAATTCTATTGTTATACCTCAACAATTCGTCATTGTCAAATCAATAGCCTTCATACCTTGGTACCATCATGTTATATTATTCGGTATTAACCTTAACTTCCTTGTACCACTCATCGTCAATCTGTAAAGCTAGAATCTTTTCTCGAAGATTTGTATTAAGAGGTATTACCAAGAATATGCATGGTATCTGACTCAATGCATCTGCTACTCTATTAATTGTTCCTTTAATGTAACTAATCTCAAAATTGTATTCGCTAAGTAATTCTAACCAACGCCTTTGTCACACGTTCAGGTCACTCTAAGTAAAAATATGTTGCAATCCACAGTGATTTGTCTTTAATTCAAATTTTCTTCCAATCAGATAATGTCTCCATACTCTCAAGGCAAATACAATCACTAATAAATCCAAGTCGTGCATTGTGCAGTTATCTTCATGCTTTTTTAATTTCCTTGAAATGTAATCGATTGCTCGACCGTCTTGCACGAAAACTTCGCCTAGACCTTCCTTGTATGTGTACGTGCATACCAAGAATTCCTTTTCCATTTAGGGGACTTTCAATATTGGTGTTATCAACAACAACTCTTTAATATTTTGAAATTCTTCCATGCATTTCTCTATCCAAACAAAGTTCTTGTTTTTCTTTTGCAATTCCATGATAGGATTTTTTATCTTTGAAAAACCTTCGAGGAATCATGTGTAATATCCTGCTAAATCCATAAAGTTACGTACTTCTTGTACATTTTTTGGTGCTAGCCTTTCCATATTAGCCTTGATTTTTTCTATATCCACAGCGATACCTTCACCAGATATGGTATGTCCCAAGTAATGAATCTTTGATTGGTAAAAAGGACATTTCGATAGCTTCCCATACAATTTGTTTTCTCTTAGAAACTGTAGAACCAATATCACGTGTTCTTCATTCTCTTCTTTCATTTGAGAATAAATCAGTATGTCATCAATAAATACTTGAACAAACTTGTGCAAGTATTCATGGAACACCCCATTCATCGAACTCATGAATACCCCTAGGGTGTTTGTCAAACCGAACGGTAAAACTATAAACTCATAGTGTCTAAATCTCATCTTAAATGTGGTCTTAGGGATATCTTCTTCCTTAATCTGTAATTGATGATATTTTGATCTCAAATCAATCTTAAAAAACATCATCGCTCCCTTCATCTGGTCAAATAAATCATCTATTATTGGCAACGGATATTGGTTCTTGATCATCGCTTTGTTCAATTGACAATAATCAATACAAAGTCTCCACGATCCATCCTTATTTATCACAAAAATAATTGGCGCACCCCAAGGTGACACACTTAGACGTATAAGTCCCAAGTCCAACAATTCCTTCAATTTCATTTTCAACTCCAGCAATTCCGGTGTCGACATTCAGTAGGGAGTTCTTGCAATAGGCTCAGTTCCATGTTTTAAGTCTATTGTAAACTTCAACTCTATTTCAAGCGATAACCCCGGTAACTCTTTGGAAATACATCCACAAAATCTTGTACTATAGGAGGGCTTTCTAATCCTTCCACCTCGCCCTTTTCGTTTAGCGCTAATATTGCATATAGTTTGCATCCTTTGCACATACTCTTATGAAAATGTAGAGAATAAATAAACCTCAAGGACACTCCCTGGTTTCTTTCTACAATTACTCTACTATGTCCCAAATCATCCGTCAAACTTAACAATTTCATCTTATAGTTAAGTATCGCATCATGCGATTCCAACCAATCAATGCCTATCACTATGTCATAAGATCCTAAGATCATGACGTATAGGTTGTCCTTTGTTACAAAATCACCCAAGTTAATGCTACAGTCTATAACCTTTCCTCTAAGTTTTTGTTTGGCATTCGATGCCATTTCTATCTATCTGAACTCGTTCTACTCCATTTCCTTTACCTTAATTATCTTTAGCACTGCACTAGAGAAAAATATATTTGTAGCACATGGATCTATCAAAATACTAAAAGTTTGATCGGTGATCATACCTGACTTCTAGAGCACAGTGAACCGGTGCTCGGACTGGTGGTTGTTCACCGCTGCATGTATCATGTGGGCCTTTCCCAAATATCCAATTGTAGTGGGTACTGATGATCCGACTGGCCTGGCCTTATCAATAGGAAAATATCACTGGTAATGTGTATCCCCATTTATCCAACATCCGGTCTTTGGTCCAGTGATCCTGGTCCCCGAAGTAGAAATTGTTGGCCTAGCAATCTGTGATCCTGGTCTGTTCTGTTGAACAAGACTATAATGTTTTTTCTACTGTGGACGACGTTTTTGATGTTGTGGTCCTCTATAAGGAGTATTCTACTGAGGAGTCTATCGTCATAGTGTCGTGAACTTAGGTCCTCTAGGCGTATATCAATGCCTTAAAGTATTTATGGTTGGTTTCTGATGTTGATGCACTCTCGATGTCTTATGTCCAGTTAGTCTAGAAGGAGTGATGCCCTGACACCCACTGTTCATCTCTTCCTCAACTATGAGGGCCTTCTGAATTGCGTCATACAATGTTTGAGGCATTAGCATCCTCACCTTCACACGAATATTGAAGTTAAGGCCAAACACAAATTTGTTGACCTTTAACTTCTCCTTGTTCATATGTGGAGCATACCTAAGTAGCTCCATGAACCTAGCCTCATACTTTGGTACTGTATGTCCACCCTGTCGTAAGGATTTGAACTCACTAAGTTGGCGCTCAATGAATTCCTTGGACAAATACCTCTCCTGAAACCGTTCCTTAAACAAATCCCATGACACGTCTTCAAAGGCCATGTTTAGTTGAGGTATGAGTGTATTCTTCCAAAGTAGATCACTTCTTTTCATTTGGAAGACCACCCTGTAGACCTTCATGTTGAAGGTGTAATCACGAAGTGCGGAGCACATCGCCATGTTCTCCAACTAGGCCTAGGAGGCTAAGTTATCCAGGGCACCCCAAAACTCAGGAAACTTCACCTTCTCGAGTTCTTTGTGTATGATACTACTACCAGTTGGTGCACATTGTCAACCCTCATTGGGCACATATGCTCTGCCTTCATCTCAATCTAGATGGTTGATCAATTCCTCTTACATCCTCTGAATGGATCTCATCATACCTACCACATATCCCACAACAACCTACTCATACTCAATAGTCTGCTCATATTTATGTGGGTTAGACCCCTCCGTTGTGGACACTAACGGAGGTGTCCCACCTCTTCCACCAGCTCCACAATGTCTACTTCCCATGTGTCCTCTAATCATGATCACCTACATGGACAAATTTTCAAAATTAATTAGCGATAAAAAATAAAAATAAAATTATCATTTAGTTAACACAGTGGAAGGTGTAACGGTCCAATGTTGCAAGGTTGAACCCACTCTGATACCATATCTAACATCCCCTCCATTACGACATCAATTTAAGTGAGTACAATAGTGGTAAAAAAATATGTTTTTGAAACATCAGGTAGAACAAGTGATATGCAGCAATAACATACATCAATTTTTTGTCAATTCTATTATCCTCTAAATCATTACACAACAAGAATCAAATTCAACGTCATGATATTAATATATCTATTATATAATATCATTATAACAAGATGTATGTCCGCCCAATCCTACCCTGCAAGTTTAGGACCTTCAAGAGACATAATCAGCTTTCAAGTCCAGGATTCATCCGATTGATTTTGACCAGTTAAGGTCTCAGGACTGGTAGTCATTCTGAGGAACATGAAGATATCTAATACCCATATCCACTCCTAAGCTACTTTCAAGACTAAATTACTTGATTGTATTACATACAAGCACAAATAATTCATCCTTCACCATCTAACTACATATTACAAGGAAATACTATCTTGCAACCACTTAATCACCAATTTTTCAATTAAAGAGTTAATTAACAATTGACATTTACCACCAATGAATTTAAGGTTTGTATAATTTAACTAATCATTCTAACAATAACTTCCATTCAAACATTCATTGATCTAATTATCCATAAGTATCCATAGATAACCTGTTGAAATCAAGACAGAATGATCCAGATTATTTTCGGCACGAAATGAGAGTGGAGATATAATAAATAAATGTACAAAGATATCTTGGATATCCAATACTATAACAAAGATGTATCATATATGAAACCATAAACACAGAGATACAGTAATACACAATTTTCTATTAATGAGCGAAAATGTACAAAGACTGTAAAAATACAGAGTGAAATAGTCGCTAGAATGGTGGTGGCTTATCTCTAAGAAGAGATGTGACGGTTGCACTCATTCGAAAGAAGATGATTTTACAATGAGGCTCCAAAGGCCTTTTTATCGTAAAAAAAATCAAAAACCCTAACCCCAGAAGATGAAAAGCCAACAGTTTTGTGGACCTCGTTTTGGGTAGTTTGGTGTATCAACTTCTCGGGGGTGTAACTTTGGCATACGATCTTCGTTTGGGGTGCAC
>JZKD02S0016250.1:26012-43514 GCA_000966675.3 Picea glauca
AAGTGTGGCACATACATAAGAAAGAGAGGGTCCATGTGGGGTAAAATAAGGTATGCTAAACCATTCATTTGACAACCCTTACAAAGTGAAATCACCTTTTACATAGCAAAGAATAAGTGAATATTTAGGGCCCCATAAATCATGTATCATAGTAAATCCACCTCAAAATGCTCGCATACCTACCTAGGAAATAAATGCCTAAATTAGAGGGAGTTACCACCTCCAAGGTATATTCAAATGGAGAAATAAAACCAAGCACCCTGAGAATGGGGAATAAAAGGACATGCCATGAATGTCCATCTAATGGGATCTGGAAAACATCTAACCAACAATTGTACATCAAGTCATCCCATCATGGCCACATACAAATAAATCATCACACTTTGGGCTCGCAAAGTGGTCGTGTCTCATGAAAAAATGTATGGTACACTGCAGAGAATATGGGGTGTAACACTTGTCATTACACTTGTATTCATAGCTTAGGATTTCATATATTTCCATTTCAGTTGTTGGTTTTTCAATTCACATTGCTTAAACTCATTTTAAAAAGGAATAACTATGTGGGCAAATAAATCTTGTGGTTAATCAGTCAATGATTGCAATAATTCTCTTTTGATCAATTCATGATTAACCAACATTACCAAACTTAGAATTTACTTCTAAATTAGTTATTTATTCTATCACAATTCACACAAATAAGGGACCTAAAATCTCTCTCATCGCTAGCATGCTCTTTGTTGTGGAAGGGGTGGAACCTGTAACGAAACAGACAAACAATTATGTAGATAATCGAAGAGGAAATAAAAAATTTGAAGACAAAAGATGGTGTCTAAAGAATATCGTTACAACACTTAAGAAAAGAACAATGTGATCAAAACATCATAATGTGTATTGGATCTTGATAAATCCATATGATATCAGCTTGATCGCTTGATGATAATGACCCAAGGGGGTGTTATTTACAACCTCAATATCTAACCAACTTCCACAAAATCGGGAAGATATTTTCCACATGTAACCATCGATTGTTAGTGTTGACTCTATCAAATCTGTGCTATCGAGTCGGCTCGAAAAGGATTTTCATAGTCGATCACTGGGTTGGTCGATCCACTTCCTGACTATCTTTGACTGTTGGTCAATTGTCTGGCCGATAGGCATGTCGACTACTCAAATGACTAATGTAGAGATTTGCTCGATCACTCAACTGACTATATCCATATGTAGGTAAACTTACTAACCAAATTAATCCGAGATATGTGTGATGAACCATCAATTATTGATGTTCCAACACCCCCCCCCCCCATCAGCACAATTCTCTGGAGATTCATGGGGTGAAATTGTGTCATCATGACACTCCCCATAATTGTAGCTTCCTAAATCCCAAGCATCATACAGAGATCGATAAATCTATCTTCAAATAAAGGTTTAATGAAGATATTAGCAACCTGATCATCTGATCTACAATATTCAAGAGAGACAATGTTCTCATGAACCAATTGTCTCAAATAGTGAGCATGTATCTCAACATGATTCATCTTATTGTGGGAAACAAGATTGTCAACAACCTGTATAGAACTTTTATTATCACAGTAGATTGTAGTCAAGATCTTAACAGGAAGGACAAGTTCTCCCAAAAGTTGGTGGATCTAGACTGCTTCAGTGCCTTCTTGAAAAATGCCACGATATTCTTATTATGTAGTCAACAAAGATAATACCTTCTATTTCTTGCACGACCACACCAACAGTCCAGTGATAAAGTGAAACACATAGCTAGAAGTGGAATTTTTATCATCATTGTCATCAGCCCAATCGAAGTTGGTGAAACCGACCAGTGAATTTGAACTTCAACAATACTTGATACCAAAATGAGTGGTACCCTTGAGATCAAAGAAAATTTGTTTGATTTCTTTCTAGTGGCTTTATTTAGGGTCCTGCATAAACCGAGAAACCACACTAACAACAAAGGAAATTTTGAGTTGACTATGAGTAAGATAAATAATATTGTCGACCAATTATCAATAGAGAGTAGCATTGATTGCGGGTGTTTGACAAGTTTTTGTGAGCTTCACTCCAAATTGAAAAGGAGTAGCATGGGGCTTACGATATACCATATTAAAACATGTCAAAATATCCATCAAATATTTATATTGAGAAATGAAAAATCCATCACACAGTGGTAATGCTTGAAGACCCAAAACAGAATGCAAAGTACCAAGATTTGTCATGTCAAAGGAGTCACCAAGTTGTTTATTCAATCTAAGGATGAGATCATTATTATTACCAATAATGAGAATATCCTCTACATATACAAAAACAATCAAAGTGTCTCCATTGGTATGGAGTACATACAAGTTGTGATCAGATTCACAACGTTTGAAACCAAGTCAAAGAAAGAAATTGTCAATCTTAGCATACCAAGCTCAGGGAGCTTGCTTGAAACCATAAAGTGACTTCTTGAGTCGACAAACCAAGTTAGAATCTGTCAAAAAACCAGGTGGTTGTTCCATGAAAATTTATTCATATAGGTCTCCATGAAAACATGCACTATTCACATCCATCTGATGGATTTTCCATCCAAAATTAGCAGCAAGGGAAATAATGAGGTGAACAAAATTCATCTTTGCAATAGGGGAAATGGTTTAATTGTACTTGATTCCTTCTTGTTGAGAAAATCCTTTCGCAATGAGGCATTTTTTATGTCATTCAACAACACCTTCATAGGTAAATTTGGTCTTGTAGACCCATCAACACTTTACAATGTTCTTTCGTTGTGGTCGAGGAACTATGTCCCAAGAGTGATTCTTCGAAAAAGAATCAATTTATGTCTACATGGATTGTTCCCATTCAGGTCATCGTTCAACATCTGAGAAGGCAACATGATTAGAATTTTTGAGTACATGAGTCATCAAGGCAATGATGGCATGTTCCTTTTGAATTTGATGTTTGTCATTTAGAGGAGACATCATCGACATCATCTCCAACAACCTCAATTATTGTATTGGAAGCCCGTCTAGGTAGACAGGAAATATGTGAACTAGGTTTCACTGCAATAGGTCAATTAGAAGTTGGAGAGTTATCAGTCGACATAGGTGGCAGACCAATTGAAACATAGATCTATGGACTAGTTGATGTGGACATCAATGGTCAAGTCAAAATAGAAACAAAGTTCAACTCTCTAGTGGAATGACTGAAAAATGGAATAGGATAACTAGTTTCGAAGACAACATCAAAGGGATCATCCTGCACTAATCCAAAGGAGGAATTCAACAAATTAATGCCAAAAGAATTATCATAAAACCATACATTTAGTCTGGTAATGATTTATCGTTTGACAGGATAAACAATCAATAAGATTTTGACTTTTCGGAGTAGCCCATCATGATGAAACCATGACTCTTTTCATCTAACATATTTATGCAATCATCATAAATTTGAGCCTAGGAAACACATCCAAACACACAGAGGTGATCAACTGAAGGCTTCTTTCCACACCATTGATCGATTGGATTCATGGAAGGAACAACTCAAGTCAAGATATGATTGAGCAGATAATTTGCACAATACATTTCTTTAGCCCAGAAGTGAGGAGGAAGATCTTTAGCCTACAAAAGGCATCTAGCCATTTCAACTAAAGTATGATTATTTTGTTCTACAACGCCATTCTACTAAGGTGTATGAGGAACTGACTTAGCCTACAAAAGGAATCTAGCCATTTCAACTAAAGTATGATTATTTTGTTCTACAACGCCATTCTACTGAGGTGTATGAGGAACCGACCGTTGTCAGTCAATACTAGATCGAACCAATTATTCTTCAAAAGGTCAGTTTACATATTCACGACCATTGTCTAATCTCATGAACTTGATGGTTCAACCACATTGTTTTTCAACAAAGACTCTAAACTCCTTGAATTTTTCAAAGATAAGTTTCTTATTCTTTAGAAAATAGACCCATGTGAATAGAGGCAAAACATCAAAGAAAGTCCAAATATACCTTTCCCATGCCATCGAAGGTAGATTGATGCAGTAAACATCACTATGAACCAGGTCCAATAGGTTATGTGCTCGTTATGCTTTACTAGATTCGAAAGGTTCTCGGTGATGCTTGTTAATCACACAACCTTTACAAACGCCTTCAAGGGGGAACACTTTAGGTGAACTAGAAACCATGTTCTAAGTTGCCAATGCCTGCAGACTTCAAAAATTTAGGTGTCTGAGTCGCTCATGCCAAATTCAAATCCGCTTACCAGTGTGAGCACCAAGAGTAGTCAGTTCACAGTCATGTTGATTCATGCCACATAATTTATAGAAAATATCCTTTGGGTCAAGAATCCCTCTGGTGACAATCGACTTACCTTTCTTCAAATCATGGACAAAGAAATGATCTAACCAAAATTCCACAGTATTACATGTTTTTGTTAACCAAGCAATAGACAAAATATTGGCAGCGAGGTTTGGCACATGATAGATGTTGACAATTTTCCCATTTCAACATGTAACACATCACTCTGAATAGCAACATCCAAAGAAAAATCATTAGAAACATATATTTCCCTCTCCATAGATTCATCCAACCACGTGAACAAGGAGGAATTTGTGTCCATGTGATGAGTGCACCTAGAGTCAACTACCCATTCATTCTACACATAATGAGACAGTAAGATGTAGGAAGTTCCAACTTGGAAGGTGAAATTATCAGCTAGTTTATGTTCAACAAACACGTTTCCCTCCAGGAGTTTAACCTTCTCCTCTAAATCATCTCTTTTATTATAGCAGACTTTGTCCACGTGTCCGGTCTTTTCACAATACTAACATGTCTTCTTCTTTCCACTTTGTTAGGGGCATATGTATACCCATTAGGTTCCTGGTCATGACTTCCAGGTCTATGTGTAGAGGCATCAAACCATACTCTATCCCTCGAATCCGACTTTCCCTTTCCCTTGAGTAAGTGGGCTTGATGTTTACCACCAATCTTGCCTTACTCAAGAAATATGTGTTGATTAGTAATAAAAAGGCCATAGAAATATTCAAAGGTGTAATCCTTACCATCTTCCTTGTGTGTTTTCCAGTTGGTTCAGAAAGTTGACACAAACACGCCAAATGGTGTTCTCAAATTCATCAGGAAAAAATCGATGATTTATCCATCCTTCTTATGATAGTTCTTTCCACATTCACCCAATTTCAACTGGAGTTCTTTGACACATACCAAATAGTCCTCTATTATGTAAAAAGAATGAGACTTGAGAGAGATCAACTCTTTCTCCAACTGCATGACGTGGCTCTCGTCGACTCAATCGAACAATGACTTCATCTTCCTCCAAACTTGATGAGGGTAGTTGATTTCCCTGAGGTAAAACTAAATCTCCTACGATATATAGGTTGTGATGAGCCCCACAACCTCATCCTTCTTACAATTAATAGTGAACTTTGATTGATTGTTTGTTTGATCTGGAATTGCAATCTTCATATATTTCCATAGTCCTTTACTCTTCAGCAAGGTTTCCATATCTTGTTCCCATAATGCATAATTTTATTTGTTTAGAACAATAGGATCAATCTTTGAATCTGTCTTTGATATCTAGATAGAAAGATATGTTTCAAATATTCCAATCAGCAAACCACCGAACTAGACTGAATCACACAAAATATATGACTTAGCAAGGTTTGCAGATAATAGGTGACGTTTTAAATCATTGGCTATGATACCATGTTGGGGAAGGTGTGGAACATGTAATGAACCAACAAACAATTTTGCAGATAATCGAAGAGAGAATAAAAATTTTGAAGACAAAAGGTGGTGTCTAAAGACACCATTACACCACTTAAGCAAAGCGCATCGTGATTAGAACATCACAGTGCATATTGGATCTTGATATATCCATATGATATCAACTCAATCGCTTAATGAAAATGACCCAAGGGGTATGTTATATTCTAAGGAAACTTCTAGAGGAAGATATTTCTATAAGAGGAAGCTTCTATTAGGTCTTCTTACATTGACTTATTCTCCTTTATTTAATAGGCCTTATTAACTAATGTCAGACTTTATTACATTGAAAATATATCATACTAACTTATGACCCACGAAGAGGGGTTAGGATTGGATCCTAACAATGGAGCTCAACATGCTTCATCTTACTATGGGAAACATAGTTATCAACAACCTGTATGGTACTCTGATTGTCATAGTAGATTGTAGTTGAGGTATGAACAAGAAGGCCAAGGTCACCCAAAATTTGGCAAATCCAGACTACTCCAGTACCTTCCTGAACGGTGCCACGATATTTTGCTTTTGTATTCAGCAAGGAGTATACCTTATGTTTCTTGCACGACCACGTCAACAATCCAATGTTGAAGTGAAACATATAACCAAAAGTGGAATTATGATCATCATTGTCACCAACCCAATCGGGGTCAGTGAATACAACCAACAAATCTAAACTTCGACAATACTTGATACCAAAATGAGCGACACCCTTGAGATAGAGAACAATTTGTTTGACTGCTTTCCAGTGGATTTCTTTGGGTCTTTCATAAACCAAGAAACCACACTAACAACAAATAAAATGTCAATTCAATTGTTAGTAAGATAAATAAGAATGTCAATCGGTTGTCGTTAAAGTGTAGCATCGACTTTGGGAGTTTGACAAGTTTTGGGGAGCTTGAATCTAGATTGAAATGGAATAGGACAGAGCTTACAATTGGCCATTTTAAAATGTGTCAAAATATCCATTACATATTTAGATTGAGAAATTTAAAAACCATCACAAAGTGGTAATACTTGAAGACCCAAAAAATAATGTAGAGTACCAAGATATGTCATGTCAAAGGAGTCAGCAAGTTGTTTCTTCAATCTAAGAATGAGATAAGTGTTATTGCCATTAATGACAAGGCCAAACATATATAGAAACAATCAAAGTGTCTCCATTGGTATGGAAACACTCTTCAGATAGGTCTCCATTAAGAAAGATGATATTCACATCCATTTGATGGATTTTCCATCCAAATCAAGCAACAAGGGAAAGAATCATTCGAACTGAGTTCATCTTTGCAACAGGGGAAAAGGTCTCGGTGTAGTCGATACCTTCTAGTTGAGAAAATCCCTTCGCAACCAAGCTAGATTTATGTTGCTCAAAAATACCTTCAGAGGTAAATTTGGTCTCGTATACCCATCATCACTTCAAAACATTATTTCCTTGCAGTCGGGGATCTAAGTATCAAGTGTGATTCTTCGACAAAGAATCAATTTATGTCTACATAGCATGTTCACACTCATGTATTCCTTGAGCATCTAAGTAGGAAACATGATCGCAAGTTTCAAGTACATGAGTCAACAATGCAATGCTAGCATGTTGCTTTTGTCTTCAGGTTTGTCATCTGAAGGAAATATCATCGGCATCAGGTCCAGCAGCTTATATTCTCTTGGTATCCCATCGGGGTAGACAAGAAACATATGAACTATTGTTCACAGCAGAAGGTCGATCATAATTTAGAGAAATTTCAATGGACGAAGATGGTGGAACAGAAAAAATAGATATCGATAAACGAATCGAATTGAAGTTCAACGGTCTAGTCAAAACATGAACAGAATTAAACTATCCAATTGAAGGACTGAAAAATAGAATAGGATTACCAGAGTCAGAAACAACATCAAATTGTTCATCCTACAACAATCTAGAGGAGGCATTCAACACATTAATGCTAAAATACTTCTCATCAAACCATACATTTCATCTTATAATGATTTTTCATTTGACAGGGACAAATAGTCGATAGGCCTTAGACTCTTCATAGTATCCCATCATGATGCAAGCCTGAATCTTTGCATCCAACTTCTTTCTACAATCGTCGAAAATATGATCCCAAGAAACACATCCAAACACAGAGAGGTGGCCGAATGAAGTCTTCTTTCCACACCATCATGCAACTGGAGATGTTGAAGGAACAACTCAAGTCAAGATGTGATTGAGAAAATAGTTTTCACAATATACAGCTTTAGCCTAGAAGCAAGGAAAATCTTTGGCTTGCAAAACACATCTAGCCATTTCAACTAATGTTTGATTATTGCATTCAGCGATGCCATTTTGTTGATTTGTGTAAGAAACCGATCGTTTCCAGTCAATACCAGATCGAACTAAGTAGTCTTGAAAATTTTGATTGATGTACTCACCACCACTGTCTAATATTAAGCACTTTATGGGTTGGCAACATCGTTTTTCAGCAAAGGCTCTAAATTCTTTGAATTCTTCAAAGACAAGATTCTTATTCTTCATAAAATATACCAAAGTGAAACAAGAGAGATCATCAATGAAAGTCAAGATATTCCTTGCACATGCTAGGGAAGGTAGATTGATGGAGCAGATATCATTTTGAACTAGCTCCAAGAAGTTATATGATCGCCACTCTTTACTAGAGTAAAAAGGTGCTTAATGATGCTTTCCAAGAACACAGTGTTTACAAACTCCTTCAAGGGGAAACACTTTAGGTAGACCAACAACCATGTCTAATTTTCCATCGACTGTAGAGTTATAAAATTCAGGTGTCTAAGTCATTCATGCCAAATTTGACTTCGCTCATCAATGTGAGAAACAAACATAGTCGGTTCAGTGTTCAGTCGAGTTGCGTCATAGAATTTATACAAACTATCCTTTGAGTAGAGAAACCCTTGAACGAAAATCGACTGACCTCTTTTCGAATGTCGAACAAATATCGTATTTGGCCAAAACTCTACAATATTACTTATCTGTGTTAACTGAGAAACATAAAACAAATTGGCACTGAGATTTGGCACATGATAAATGTCAACAACTTTCCCATGTTGACAAGAAACATCACTCTAACCAGCAATATCGAGAGAAAAATCATCGACAACATAAATCTTCCTCTTCTTGGATTCATTCAAGGACGTGAACAAGGAAATATATTTATCCATATGATGAGTGCACCTAGAGTCGACTACCCATTCGTTCTGCATAGAATGAGACAATAAGGCTTGAGAAGTTGTGACTTGGAAGGTGAAATTATCAACAAGTAAATGAACTGTGGATATGTCTCCTTCAAGGAGTTTAACCTTCTCTTCTAAATATTCTTTCTTATTGTAGAAGACCTTCTCGACATGTCCAAACCTTCCACAGTACTAACATGTCTTCCTCTTTCGACTTTGATGGCTTGCATCGGTTTTCCCTTTAAGGTCTTGGTCATGGCATCCAGGTCTTTGTGTAGGGGTATCAAACTGTCCTCTTTCCCTATGATTTGAATTACCCTTTCCCTTGAGCAAGTGGGCTTGATGTTTACCACCAAGCTTGCCTTCTTCAAGAAATTTGTGTTAATCAGTGATCAAAATACCACTACAAGCTTCAAAGGTGTAATCATTACCATCTTCCTTGCATGCTTACTAGTTGGTGTGGAAATTTAAAATGAACACATCGAATGGTGTTCTCAAATTGATTAGGACTATCTCAATGAGTCATCTATATTTATTCTGATAATTCTTTCCACATTCGCTCAATTTCAACTAGATTTCCTTTACACGCACCAAATAGTCCTTTATTATGTCAAAAGAATGAGGATCGAGAGAGATCAATTCTTTCTCCAACTACATGATGTGGATTTCATCGAATTTGTTGAACAACGAATTCATCTTCTTCCATAATTGACGAGGGCAGTCAATTCCACTTATGTGAAAATGAATCTCCTGCAAGATAAAGGTCATGATGACCCCGACAACCTCATCCTTCTTGTCATCAATAATGAACTTTATATGATTGTATGTTGGATCTAGAATCGTAGTATTTGTATATTGCCACGGTCCTTTACTCTTTAACAAGGTTTCCATGTCTGGTGCCCATACTACATAATTTGATCCGTTCAAAATTACAATATCAATCTTCGAAACCATATTCGATATATAGATAGAACGGTTCTATTTCAATAAGTTGTAGTCGCCAAACCACCAACCTAGAGTCAATTACACAACAGATAAAACTCAGCAAGGTTTTTGGATAATAGGTTGGGTTCCAAACCATTATATTTGATACCATGTTGGGGATTGGGTGTAGCCTAATATGAAACAGACAAATAGTAATGCAAATAATCAAAGAGGGAATAAAATTTTGAAGACATAAAAGGTGGTGTCTAAAGACATCGTTATAGCACTTAAGCACATCACAATGCATATCGGACATATTTTACACAACAACTTTATCACTTGATCCCTTGATCCGCTTGATTATAATGACCCATTGGATCTGCTATTTATAGCTTTAATATCTAACCAACTTCCTTGAAATTGGGAGGATCTTGTCCACAAATAATCGTCGATTTTTAGAGTTGACTCTGTCAAATCTGCGTTGTCAAGTTAGCTCGACAAGGATGCTCGATCTGACTTTCCATGCATCCAACTCATAGTCAATTGTTCAGTTGGTCGATCTTTCGATTGACTATATTCGACTGTTGGTCAAATGTATGACCGACAGACTTGTCATCTACTCGACCAACTAATGTAGATATATGGTCGATTTCTTGACCGATTGTTTCCATATGTAGGTTGACCGAATGATTCCAGGAGAAGTGTGATGAACCAGCATGACTTGATGTTCCAACACTTTATTCCAAACTCACTTGAGTGGTGAGTGGTTTTTACTAGAGGCTGAAGAAATCTTAGAAATCCTCTTGCTTCCATGTTGTTTATCTTTCTATTGTACATTATATAGCTATTTATAGTCATTCTCTAAATGGGGGGAAGACTCACTTCTATGAGGAGGATAGGATAGGGTGTATTGCCTTTGATTTTGAGATTATATGGTATAAAACACTTTTGGAATTTCTCTTTCTCCACAATTTTCTAGAGATGTTGCAACCCTAAACTCCACAACCATATAAGATAACAATATGTTGGACATATTGTCATTGATGTCAACAATCGAAGTCATTTTTATGTGATGATGAGTTTTTATGATGAATTTTCATTGATGACAAAAAGGGTGCAGAAGAACGTTAACCTGAAGCTCAGAAGGGAGAACGCATTTCAAAAGTACTATTGGGATTGAATTCCCAATAGGTCAACTAGAGAACACCCTCAAAACTATGAGGAAACTCTATTATAGTTGGGATATATGACAATCGACGATCACTGAACAAAGGCACAAATCAACGATCTTGGTTCAATTGGAATCCAAGTATAAATCCAAGTATAAATCCAAAGAGGTTAGGAGGAATTATGTTCGTTGATGAAGTTTTCAGGACAATCAAGGACCGTCAAATTGAGATGAACCCATAATCTCAAAGAAATTAAATCCCAACCATCGGATCAGGATAAACAATCCTCAACCGTAGATCGCAGTCAACTTCGGCGTTGACCGCTTTGGCCAAAAGAAGCCAAGAACAGATAAGTAATCTACAGGAGCCATTGATCTAACAAAAGAATATATCGTGACTGTCGAAGGATGAATTATGTAGAAAGCCACAGTAGCCATCAGATCTGGGAGTTGCAGAGGAAGACCGTTGGATCAACATCCAATTAATTCATGACCGTCAGATCGCAGTGAAGACAGATCGACGACGGGGAGCCATTACGGGATCAAAGGGTTGAGTTAAGGATAGCACAAGTTCCAGTTCTGCAATCCACACAGACCATTTATTTTCACCTATAAATTGATCAACGGTTGGCATCGGTTCCACTACCAACGAGAAGTTTCCATTGCAAAACTCGACGACGATTTTAAACATCGTGCTAGTTGGGACTCCACAATAATCCCTAGTCATAGATACCCACGCCAATTTCAAGTATGGTCGTTAGATCTAGGAGGAGGACATGTGACACATCAATAGATCCACATCATCAAGACCACGTCAGCAAGGACACGTGGCACAATCAGATGGTGACAAGTGTCAAAGTCCAGTTGGCATTTTAGGTATGCGTAAGTCACAAATCCAAGTGACACATGGAAATCACTCGACTAGTGACATCAACAAGTTACATCACTCCAAGAGTATGTCCTTGGAGGGAAACCATCGTCTACCACCAACAACTGCCCGAAGCGCTGAAACGTGAAGTCGCGAACTAATGTTGGTTGTTGATCCAATATCCTCCAGGATGAATCATGACCCTTAGATCAGTGCAGTGGAACGATAGTGTAAGGTGTACTAAACAACTGATAGCAAGAAGTCATCGTAGTATCATGACTTATTCGGTAGGTAAACACTCTAGAGGGATTTAGCTACCTCACAATTCTAGTAACTCGGAGTCCCAGACTGTCAAAGCTCCGAAGTAAGATCTGACCATCCATTGAGAAGGAAGATTCATGGTCGAGATCCTAAAATCACACAATAAGAAGGTCATTAACAACACGTCTTGTTGAAGTTGAGAAGATTGTCCACTCAACCACAGATTAAGACAAAACTGTCTGATCTACGAGTAAATATATAATACGTACTTCAGTGAAATTTTCTCCAGAGGAGTTGGAAAGCTGCAAGAGACGGAGTCCCGAAGCTCCGAGTTCCCAAAGTAAATGAGAACCGTGCACTCAAATGTAGATTAAGTCATGGTCGTCGATTTGTTTGAAACCTCTGGACAAGTCAGGATCATCCATCTAATGGAAGAACGAATATCGACCATCCGATCTACTTCGAAGAAATGTACTCCGGAAGGTTGAAAGATTGCAAAGATTGGAAGTCTTGAAGTACGAAGTTTCGAAGTAAATAATGGTCGTCCATATCAATCTTTGATTAATTCATAGTCATTTGATTAAGCAGTGGAAGGATAGTGTAAGGATCAAAGCTACATCATTGATTTGGTTCCAGGAATCATGCTAACCATTGGATCAATCCTTGTGAGAAGTAACCACTCTGGGAAGGCCAAACTTCGGAAGACTGGATGTTCTAAGAGATAATTTTCCTGAAGGCCGAAGTCCGTAGGACAACGTTCTATCCCCCGGTCATGGGTTACGAAAACCTAAGCCGTGAGGCGCTGAGAACATCGCTTAAATTAATAAGCCTGTGGTTTTGCACATATTGTCACATGTAAATGGTTTGAAGGAAGTGCCTCTGCAGAATTTGATTCCTGCAATATTTGCAGAGACATGGAATCAAGTTTAAAACGAAATCAATCCATATTTTTGATCGATTTATGAAAATCACTCTCACTAAATTAAAATCCTTCACGATAATTTTTGAATAATAATAAATATTATTGTTAATTTAAAATGAAGAGGTGTGATGGTCCAAACAAAGGGACATGATGCTTCATAGCTCATACCAATTGGAAGATTATATAAACGAGAAAGAATTGTGAGAAGAAAGTGTCTTTGTATTCTAGATCAGAAGATCCAAATAGAAGCATATTCCAGGAAGAATAATTGATAATTCTTATGAAGTGAGGGTGGAAGGGAGGAGCACAAAAGGATTCATATCATTTACTAAGTAAAGTGTAAAATTAAGGGAGTTGGTTCTTCCTGGAGTTGGTGCTTCCTGGGGTTGGTGCCCTAAAGTTAAGGGAGTTGGTGCTTCCTGGGTTTGGTGCCCTAAAGTTAAGGGAGTTGGTGCTTCCTAGGGTTGGTGCCCTAAAGAAGGGGATTGGTGTCTCCTAAAGTAGGTGTTGTAAAAAGGATTGTTGTCCTTTACTATTTATTTATAAAACCTTGTAATTTATGTTAATTGTATATTTATAATTGATTTTAAATACAAGTCCAGTGTTGATCTGTTGTGGTAAACAATAAAATATCAAATTAAATGCCAATTGTTGAAAAATGGAAATAATGATTCACCCCCTCCCCCCTCTCAGTATTTCCAACACAAGAGTGATAAGAGTCTCAAAGAGGAGTTTCTTCTTATCCCATAGCCAAAGCTCCATTGATTTACAACTAGTTTCAAATAATCTTTCTACACTCCATTTAACATTTTTTCAATGCTATAGTTCTAGTTAAACTTGTGATGAAGATCGATTCCAAGATATTTGTATGAAGACACTTCCTCCAAGCTATTGTTCGCATACAAAAAATTAGAGTGAGTGATATTTTTGCATTTGATTGTCATAACTTTCATTTTCTCATTATTAATAACCACACCCATACTAGAGTAGAAATCCTTGAGTTTTTAGTTGCTTGTCAAGATCATAGGGACTCCTTGTCATAAGAACGATATTATCAACATAAAAAAGAAGGACAATGATTATACTATCTAGAGTCGAGATGAGACAACCTATTTCTTCCAAACAACTCTCTAACTTGTCAATGTATATGCCAAAAAGGATATGGTAGAGGGGACAACCTTGCTTAACTCATATATTACAATCAATTTCTTCCTCCCAACCTTCAATGTTCCTAAACTTAGCGATAACATTTTCATACAACCTTACCATAGCAACTTTTAGCTCTTCTAATCTATTCCAAAGATTAGTCCTGAGCACCATGTCAAAATATTTTCTAAATTCAATAAAACAACATAGGAGATTGGTTTTATTATTGCAACACTCATCTACAATTATCCTAAGTGTAACAAGGTGGTCCATAGTGGAATGATAACTCCCAAATCCATCCTTTCCTTTATTTGTTTTTCTATGGCTTGCTATCCATACATTGATCCCCTTTTCTAGAATAATTCCATAAAAGTTGGATAAAAGGGGTCTAATCATAATGGTCATATAATTAGAGGGATTGTTTTTATCCCCACTCTAAAAAATAAGTAGAATGAAGCTTTGAGTTCAAGGTTTAGGGAAGCCCCGCTTGACTATTAAATTAAAAATCTTGTGGATCTCGAGGACGAGGATAGGCCCTCCAATTTTTAAGATTTTTATTTGGTAGCCTTCAATGTCCTTAGCTCCCTTTTGTGAAATATTTAACCCCAAACTCTATGTCTTCTATAGAAAAACATATTCTTATGTAGAAAGGGTTTGAATGTTGTTCACGAAATCAAGGAATTCATAAAGATTTTTAAGATAGGAATTCCAGTTCCTCATGGGAATCATATTGTTTCATTTAGTTTTACGAGTCAGAATTTGCCTCCAAAATTTCTTACAATATAGGTTAGATAGGTTCAAAAGTTTATCATG
Organism: Picea glauca; assembly: GCA_000966675.3. NCBI lineage: Eukaryota > Viridiplantae > Streptophyta > Pinopsida > Pinales > Pinaceae > Picea > Picea glauca. The sequence continues at coordinate 41,058 of JZKD02S0016250.1, forward strand.
CTTTCTATTGATATAGTACATTTTGTCATTTTAATTAGGGCTTTGTACATATTTATCTTGTTGGATTTTAAGGACTCATTAGAAGCATCCCTAATGGGTTTTTTAGCAATCATACCAAGGGTTGGTCATTTTATTTTTATTTTTACACAATACCTAAATACAAAACTTGTTCATGAAAGTAGAGAGGGTTGTAATAAACTTATGATAAAGGTCTTCAATATTGTATTTGTTTGATGGGAGATTTAATTTATTATTTAAATCATTTAAAAATGATTAGTTTTATCTTCATCAAAGATCAAGTGATTTTGGCTATCAAAACTCTGTTCAATGGGGATTTTTTTCATGACAAAGTTTAAAGTTAGGGTTAAATGTCCATGATTGGAGTCGAACTCATGGTCATTTAAGATGTTAAAATTTATTATTTGGTTGTAATATTATATATCACATAATATATGAGATTGTTGTCAAGCCCATGAACACAATTCATCTTATTGGATTTCGGCCACTTCAATGGACCATTGAAAATTATTAGATCTTGAGAACTACGAAGCTTGATTAGCTTGGTACCAAACAAATTCTCGACCATGTCTTCAAAAGTTATTTTGTATTAGCTAGTTAAAACAAAGTCCTCATTCCCCGGATGGGGTGGTATTGCGGTCCACGCGGCAAGCACTGGGCGAAGGTACAGGGCGTCGTGGCACACCGCCACGTGATGGGCGCGTGCTACAGGCCACCACCCTACCCGAAGCATAAATGTTCATAAATATGAAGCAAGGGTGCATTTATGCGACAGTCCTCTCCCCTCTGCTGCAAATTCGATTAAGCTAGTTCACTATGCCTGGAGCGCATTTCGTTATGGTGGTTGCAAGGCTCATCCCTGAGCAGCACGAGCTCTTCTCTGTTCTCTTCCATTGGTACGAAGTGGCCCCTGCTATTCTCCTCCATCGCCTACTCTTAGTTCCCGTAGCCTGCTGCATTGAGCTTTCAATGACTCGCCCCAGAGGCAGACCAAGGAGAGGTTCTCCCTGTAAGCCTCGACGGCCCTTGATCACGCCTCCCGACTCGACCTCCACTGAGTCCTCCCCGCGCCAGCAAACCAAGTCTCCTCCTGTCTCCCTGCAAGTTCTGCATTCCAATTCCATGGCTGTCATTCTGAGCATGCCAATTTCAACTCTGCGGCTCTCCTTGGACCCCTTAGCATATCCCTCTAACCCCATGCCCTTTCACGACCCCTTGGGTGACAGAGGTGGCGATCCCCCTCTTCGTGGTGAGTCCAAGAGGGAAGCTCCAAGTTTCTCTGAATCTTTTGATCGAGCGCGCGTCAAAGAAATCCTGTCTGCACTGCATGACCTGGTTTTCGAGCTAAGGCAAGAGGTAACGGACTTAAACTATCGCCTCCAGGCCACGAACGCAAAGGTGGCGAGCTTTCTCAAAATCATCTCGTCCCTGCACGAGGCACTACTCTCTGAGTCTGATGAAACCAGTCCAATGAAGGACTCCCAAGCGGCTCAGGATGCAGATCAGCGCGAAGTGTCGCGTCCAACAGAAGAAGAACGGAAGAAGGACGCGCACGGGGAAGACGCCAAGGGAGCTGAGCGCAATGAGGACGTTGGCAAGTAGTGGGACGATAGGCCGACGTATATTGAGGAAGAACCCTGGCCAGGAGACCTTTGCGCCACGTGGTCCGGCTACCAGCCAGGTGTCTAATATTTTAGTATGTTTTAGTCTATAGAGTTTCCAGGTCTTGGGTGAAGAACAGTAGTAATACTCTTTTAAATTATGACTGGTTTGACTAGTAGTTTGGATAGGCTGGCTGGACTAGTTTCCCCATGGCTGGGGCAGTCCAGTAACTGCAGCCTGGTCAGCTATGTATTTTGCCACTTTACTTCAGATTTTGAAGGATCTTAATATAATTACTCCTCTTATTTACAAAAAAAAAAAAAAAAGTCCTCATTTAACCATAGAGAATTAGGGTTGGAATCATTTCTTAAAATAATAGCTTGATTGTTTGTTGTTCTAGCATTAAAGTCTCTTGGCAAGAGGACATGACATTCATTTTTCACATTGTACATATCATGTTCTAAGTCATTGTAAGGATAGTTTTTATCTAGATTGTTTTTCTTATAAAATGTAGAATTAATAGGCACAAAATAACATATTGCTATATAAATCTTCTTAACATTAGTATCTAAAATCTCCATCCACGTGCATTGATTGAAAAGGTATTTCTTGTGAAGCCTAATGTGAGGAAAATTTTTATTGTTTATGTAACAAGTTATTCCTCCAATCTCTTCGTGGTAGGATCTATTGTTTCATATTGACCACAAGACAAATCCTTCTATGCAGGGATGATTTTAAGGATGGAAATTTATTTTAAAATGTAGAAACCTTGGCGAATATTACTTATCCTTCATATGCCAACTATAAATGTTTGGCGATATTTTTGTAAAAATATTC
>JZKD02S0016250.1:53421-68588 GCA_000966675.3 Picea glauca
GGTCGCAGATCTAACGGTAGAGATTATGTTAGGGTTTTTTGCCCTAGAAGGCAACCCTCTTTTATGAGGGAAATGTATTGCGGCTATGGATGATGGTGAATATTGTATTCTGAGATAAGAGACTGTGAAAGAAAAAAGAGAAAGTTACAGCAGGTTTTGTTGTAGGTTGTATCCCTTCATTTGCTGGATAATAATAAAGGAAGGACCTGGCAATTTCTCTGGTGGACGTAGCCCAGACTGGGTGAACCACGTAAATTTGTATTATTAATTTATTTGGTTCACTTCTTTCTCTTTTCTCTAGGTTCAAGTACTTATTAATTTTCATTGATGACTTCTCCATATGCACTTGGGTTTATTTCTTAAAATTTAGGAATGTAGTTTTTTACATGTTTTTAGCCTACATAACCCTTGTAGAGAAACAATTTGGACATCAATTGCAAAAGTTAAAAACAAATAATGAAGATGAATATGTTAATAATAAATTTATATCTCACTGCACATCGCAAGACATTAAAAAACAACATATTGTTCCATATAGACCACAACAAAATGGTCAACTTGGTCTAATGTGTCTTTAGGTAAAGTGTGTTTCCCTAATATGCATTTATAGTTATCTAATCTAATAGTCGTGATATGTTCTAGACATAAAGTTATCTAAAGATTCATATTATTCTCGATACTAACAACTATATTGATCCATGGTTTAACCCCCAATTGGTCCATTATCTCTATTTAAAGAGCATAGAAGATCGTTTGCTTATGATCAATTGTGAGAAACTCATGAAAAAAAATTCACTTTTGCATTAATATATTATCTCAGGTGGTCGCATTGGTTGGGGTTGTGGATTGTTTCCCTCTTTGAAGATTTTAACAACATAATACACTAAGTGTATTGATCTTTGATTTGTTTGTGTGAATGGTTGCTAAAGATGTTCAACCTATGCGAAAATACCTTGTTTATCAAACACAAAGACATTCCATTTGGATTTTCTCATACGAATGATGGCAAGGACCCATCTAGACTATTAATTTCTCTATTATAATCCAATGGCATTTGAAGATCTAAATGGAGTTTACATGCATGCTAACAAAGACATGCTCTCACAACCTATTGAAGTGGAACATGAGGTCGTGAAAGTGGAGTCGAATGACCATGTGCCTAGTGGGATTCAATTTGAGCATGACATGTTTTTGTTTGTTGTTTTAATCACATCTAACAATTATCGTACCTTCTTACCCTTCCTCGATATTTGTGCATAGTGGACTTCAAAATCACGGAGTAACAATTGTCCATATGCTATCAAATCTAACAATGCTCAAAGTCTCAAGGGCCTTAATGTGAGATTCACTAAAATAATTTTAAAGGTGCTCATCATTCATCAATCTATAGATTCATCGAACAATAAAAATATTGCTCTTAGGCTTACTCCATGCTTTCTTCTTCTTCGTGTGAATTGTTGTATTCATTCAAAATCAAAGACAAGAAATCAACTATTACATGTTATGACATGCTAAGTTATTATTCAAAAGATGAACATCTTTCCCAAAGTAGAGAACATGGCTTGGTCCATTAAAAGTCAAAGCTAAGATTTTATCGATTTGTATATCGATCAAACCGTAGAGGAATATTAATCTTGGGCCTCTTCCTCCATGCTTTCTTCATATAAATATTTCTATTCATTCAAAATCAAAAGTAAGAAATAAATTGTCACACTATGAGATGTAAGGTTCTTATTCAAGAGATGTAAATGCGAAAAATTCTTAGAAGATAGAACATTAATATATGGATATAAAATACAATTCGTGAGAAGCTCCTCCTTCAGCATCTACAATGCTCCTTCGTATAATGGAGATACCGTCATCCCATTTTTCCGCGCCCTACGTGTCGATCGTCTTTATTCATAGCAGCATTCCCATCCACCCATTCTGCAGATAGGCTTCTTTAAGGAAGAGAAGCCACTTGTTGCTCACATCACGTGGTCAACCAATTGTAAAATTATTAATTTCACATAAATACATCAATTTACGCCAAAAGAACTACTTTATAAGTATTAAATATTAAATGGTCATAATCTTATCTATGGTAGGTGACCTTGGAATCATGTTTTACTTCCTTCCCCTTCATATATTTTTAATAGGTTGGTAGGTGACCTTGGAATCATGTTTTACTCCTTCCCTTTCATTTAGTTATTTACTCCTTCCCTTTCATATATTTAATAGGTTGTGGACCAATCAGTGTTCTATTACGATGGCAAGAATTCATCCAATGTCCGATCATTGGAGACTATGATCATGTCTCCCGTCACAAGTTTGGAATAATAAGTGGTCGCCTGGTACAAGCTTCATCTAATACAAGCTTAAGTGGGACCCCGTCGCACAAAGCACGCATCATGCCCCCACTTAAGCTTAAACATGCTGTTAGAATTGGCATATTCTTGCTTGGGATGATGGCAGCCGTGACGATTCCTCAAGTTAAACGCCCCAGGGAAATCTACACTCCCCCACTTGAACGCTCGGTCCCACATCCCTTTCTTGAAAGTGGACTTCTCACACATCTTCAACCAGGCATAGCATGATAAAGAACCGAACATAGGGGGATCCAATGTCATTATAATACATTTTAGAAAAGTCAATACTCTATCCAGAACAAGGGCATCATAAACACAATGTGCGGTCCAATACAAACAAGACGTCCAATACGCCGGGGATTCCTCGGCTTAGAATTGATCAATCCGTACTGTCTAGTCAAATACGCCGGGGGTTCCTTGGCTTAGAATTAATCGATCGATCCGTATCGTCCGTTTCCTTCTTTTTCACACTGTACAGCATACAGGTCAAACTGGTTCACGGGGGAAAGAACCCGGCCTCAGTTGAGTGGGGCTCCAGCCTCCAACTTTTACAATTTTTACGCGTTCCACCGTCCGTCCTTGCCAATCCAACTGGCGGTGGATATGTGTTAGGTGGCGGTACATTGGTAGGTAACTTGTACTAGAAGAAACAAAGAACACATCGAGAACGTGCGTGCGCGTACGAACTTCCTGCCCTACAGCTGTAATGCGGGACTCCAGCCATATTTCCGTACAAATCCCTCTTGCCTGCGCGCACGGCAAGTGAATAAAATTCCTGCATTTAAAGCAGGGTAAACGTTATTTTCACCAAGGAGCCGCGTGGGATTTTTGAAGGACCGCCACGGTCCACCGTCCACGCTTCCTAGAGTTGCCAGGGTAGTACGTAAATAGCGCTGGGATTTTTTTCCCAAATCCTGGCGAATCCGTTAATAAAGGCGTAGTGGGGTTTGTCGTTGTCGAAGTGTACAAAAGGAGCCGGATTATTCTCGGAAAGTTGGGCAGGCTCGGTGGCTCAGCTGACCACAGACCATGACGGTTCGTACACGTTGATCATGGCAGTATACATCACGCCAGTCTTGAATACGTCTGAATTACACGCTTTCGAGTTCGCCTTCGAACCCTCCACGCAAACATGATGCGGCCGCTGACATGAAATGTCATCTCTACGCGCCCATAGGCAGGCTTGAACAAGCGTGCAGCCGTTTTGTAAGGAAATTCGAAGATTATTCAAAGAAAAAATCTATTCAAGCAGGTCGGTGACTCAGTTGGCCAGAAGTACATCGGCCAACTGCCCGTGCGTATCCCTTACGTGTACGGGGTAGAGATTCCATTCAAAGTAGCCGGAGCGTTCACGCAAGGAGACGTGCCTTCGTGGTCTTCACACACGTGCATTAATTTGCCTTGTGGCAAAATAAAAAAGTCTTATCGTCTAAAAAGGCTTTCGTACTTCCCGCCAAAACAGCAGGGAATTTGTAACAGGTTACCACTTAATTTCAAGGGACTGCCTAATCTTGTCGCCACTCTTTCAAAGTCGAAATTTCAACATGAATCCGGTTGACAATTTCGGCCACAGTTATGTGTATGGCATGACAATCCCCTAAGGGTTTAGCCCATTTTTAAATTGACCTAAGATTTTAAGAAATCAATCATAGTTCCATATCAGAACTATAGCTTTTTCTTCGGCCTGATTCCATCGAGATGGATGATCGAGGGGTGGGGTGGGTTTATCAGCAGCTCGTGGAACCGACAAGTTGGAAAGAAGGTTCCGGATACTTAGCTACTTCCTGTTTCTAGGTTATTTCAGCGTTGACAAAGCAAAATCAAACAAATGGCCAATATATATATCTGGCAATTTTGTTTGTACTAATCCAATGTTCCTGAACCCTCACTTTATAAGATCTATTACATAACAGATCAATCTTAATTTTATAAAATCTATTACATAACAGATCAATCTGGATTCTATTAGATAACAATTCTATTAGTATATAACAGGACAACTTGCACTGACAGACTTAATAACATGTCAATGCTATACCAAACAACTTTATATGGAAAAATACACACATTGTTTCAGCTGCTTTTATAATTTGCGCCGATGCAGATACTGCAAGCACAAACCTGAACAAACTTATCGCCAAAACCCAAGGGCCATAGAGTTGATCCTCCCATGCCTATAAAAATTGAAGATCGTTATTTCTTTAGATCTGGTTAGGCCTTTTCTCCATTTCCAGCAAACCTTGAGCACCAGACAGACTTGCTATAAATGCAGGTGGAACCTTGATGTTTTGCAAGGTTCCAGGCAGAAAACCTGTTCAATCAAGGTTCCAACTTCCAAGGGCCTGCCTGAAACCTTGCTAAAAATCAAGGTTCCACCTACATTTATGCCAAATCTGTCTGGTGCTTAAGATTTGCCTTTCCTCTATACATGGGAGACTGCAGTCAGTGTCACAAAGTATCAGTCAGTTGAATTATTTGAGATTAAGGAATATTTCACGAGAGAACTTGTAAATGAACTTCCCATACTTTGTGTATAGTTTGTGTAATTTGTGAATCCCCTCGGCTACCAAACTGAGATGTTTGAACTTATACAAATAAAAATGAGATGTCTCGAGATATTTCTGACCAGGTGTCCATTCTGAAAGTAGCTTCCAAATAGTCTAACCCGCTTAAAGAATGAGTTCTGCTGTAGAACTAAATAATCAGATAGCACCTTTATTATATGATCCATTCATTAGCAAGCCTTTGCTTTTCATCTGACATCCTTATGATCAAATCCTCGCAGCAAGAGCTGTGCCACAACTAGGGAAACAGTTTCAAAATCCCACTCACTCTTACCAACAGGATTTTTTCACAGCATCAACCTTCTACTGTCAGAACGTTCAAAAGATCCTTGCAGTATAGTGGTTCCTCTGTACACCGAGGAGAAAGTGGCCCTCCATTACAAACTTACAACCATTACAATCCATTCAAATATGCACAGTGATGTAGAAACATTTCTTGGCAGGTCAGCAGTAACAGTAACACTCTGAACAATATCATCTAGTCACTTGGGATAACAGACCATTCCCTAGGGAACCAACTTTCCCATGGGATGAGGCAAGATACCCCAAAGATATATATAATTAAACAACTTCAGACGCTACCATATTGAATTTTTTCCCACATGAACGGTGCAACTGAACCAATTGTGGGGAGTGTCTTGAACAGCAAGCATACACAAACACAAATTGCTGCAGTGGCAAGCAAGGAATGAATAAATGGACGATACAGTGAACCATGATAGCCGGCCAGCCTTGATACCCTGTTGGACCTGAGTCTCATGCATTTGGAACAACTTGAGGGAAGATTCTGCAATGTAACCTGAGACAACTCTATATTTAAACCTACTGTTCCGTCAGCACCTTGCATTGCAGTCTTGTTAAAAGATAGTTCTTTTGAGATTGTTATTGATACCTGAGCCCTTCTCTGATCTGCCATTTTTTCCAATACCAACTTGTTATATGTGTGGTTATTTCTCATCAAGGCATAGGCATGTGGTGTCTGCTGGTTTGCATCCAAGGCTGTGGTCCAAGCTTGCAATCCAATCTGCAAAAAGACAAGGATTATGTCAAAAATTGAGGCAATTGTCATGTAAAGGCCATACTTGTTCAGCCAATCAAAGCCAATCAAAGCATGTATTCTATTTTCTCACCTTTTGTGGATCATTGGTCAAAGCATCAACAACGTCCTCTGCATTTTGCATACTTGCAGCTAAATGCAGGGGCGTAAGACCCCCTGGACCAATCACATCTGGTCTGAATGCAATGTTTCTATCAGCACTTGATGATGGTATATAGCACAGAAGCATATCCACAACTTGTCTGCAATTTCTCTTCACTGCCCTGTGCAGCAAGTCAATTTCTGACAAGATACTGAATGCCTCTCGAACTGATCCTTCTTCTTCACCATACATTCTAAAAAGTATATCCAGAACCTTCTTAAGTAAAGAATTCCAATTCCTTTCCACAGCATAAGTCAAAAGAAACTTGAACCGGGCAGGTGCATCTTTTGGAGAAAAAAGCCCCTCCTTCAAGTAAGAATTTCTTTGGAAAAGCCATCCCAACTCATTTAAAAAAGTGACGACATCTTCTTGGATACCAAATACGACATCTTCTCGAGAATGTCGTTTTGAATGCCAATCTATTACTTTGCCCTCACAGATTCCTTCGAATTCACCTTCTAGGGTGCGTAGCTCTCTACATATCGCACTGTCTGCCACAATAACTGGAAAGTTGTTTCCTTTGAAACCTCGCTCAACCTGCATATTATTTCAATCCAGAGTTGTATAAGGGTAAGAACCAGAAGGGAACAACTTCAATAAAAATAAAATGATTTCAAATATCAGGCAAAGCACATGGAAGATCTTATTAAAAACCCACCTCCATGAAAAACCGACCAAAGACATTAGCCGGCCCCCCCGGGAATTTGTGCTCAATAGTAGTGGCATTTGAGAAGAAAGCACTACTGCCTACTTGATAATATTCTGGAACATTTTGTGAGATGTACTTTCCCCTGTAAGCACATAGAATTCTGCATCCAATATTTCTAGGAATATAAGATTTGATTAAAACCTGAATATCGTTTATTTATTGTATTTTTTGTTCCTATTTAATATAGGAAGCATTTTTCTAAAAGAAAATTTTATTCAAACCTATCTATTCCTGCTAATCAATTTTGGACTAGTCTGTCTAGAAAACAATTTACACAAACTTATTTTGTACCAGGAGTTGTCAAATTGTGGCCTCTGAGAACAAGTCTAGTTTCTTCACCGACTATCTACTTCAAACCTATCTATTCCTGCTAATCAACTCTGGACTAGATCTGTCTAATAAACGATTTACACACAAACTTACTTTGTACCAGGAGTAGTCAAATTGTGGCCTCTGAGAACAAGTCTAGTTTCTTCACCTGCTACAACTGCAATAGGCCAGACTGAACATATTTCTGGAGCATCCAACGAACTAGAAGACCTGCAAAACCGAATCTTGCCTGCAGCGAAATGGAAAAGTAGAAATAAGGCATGTTACTGTACAAAGAATCTAGAATGTCGAAAGGCTTAGAAACTGCAAAACATTATCCCTCTGAAAAGAAAATCAGGTAATTACCGTCTCTGAATAAAGCTAATTTCTGTTCAGCTTGAACTATTATACGACCATTTTTCCAAAAATCGTTATCCTTAAAAAGTAGTAATTTCATACGTTCTTGCAAGTCCCCTCTTAGCTGCAGGACATGAATATTGATATCAATACAGCCTTTTCAACAAACCCTGAATACAGAATAAAGGTTTTCAATCACATCAAATATTTCTGATAACGCACATGCCTGTTCCCATGCAGCCATTGGCATGGATGCAAATATCGTGAGAATGACACAGCCAGGCCTTATGTAGCTCTCCATGTCTGATGGGCAGTGAGACAACCATTCAAGAATCTACAAAGACACAAGCGTGTTATGGTCCAGGCTTCAGAAAATATAAACAGATTACTTATGAAAATCTACTTCACATACAAAGTATTTTTTTACCAAAAATTTTAATCATCGCATGGATCTCACCTGGGTCCGCAGCGTTTGGGGAAAATCGCTCGGGTCTTTCCCAAAGAGTTTGAAAATAATTCTGCTTGTGCGTTCCTGAAAATTTCAATAGTGAGAGAAATCCTATTACACATATCCAACCCCTCTATATCGATATCCATCCACAGAGATAACGGGAGGAGGAAAAACAACATATCACATACTTTTGTATCTGAATTGGAACTTGTTGGAGACTGATCTGACCCTGAAGAAGTATACCCATTGATCCTGAGATCTGAAGCTGCAGGTGGAGAACTTAAGGAGATGTTGTGCCGATCATTTCTCCTTCCACTATTTGAGAGACCGAATTTGCATAACCCATCGTCTTTAGGACTTTGATCTGGTGTTAATTCATCTTCCTCGCAAACTGAAACACTGTCAATCTCTTTGTTTTCATCTTTGGAATGCAAAGGGAAAAGTTTCTGTACGACAGGTGGTGACAAAGATGGACTCCTTGAAGAGAACCGCTCTTCCAGGGGATTGCAGCTATCCTCTTTGAAATACTGTTTTGAGACCACAAGATTTGGATTGTGCATGCCGTCAGAAGAATTAAAATGATGCACAGGCCAAGCAAGATTGCCTCTAGAGAGGGAATTTTTTGAAATATTCTCATGACCATCAGAAATTGCTACATTGTCAATGTCTCGAGATGCAATAAGGGTTGGACTTATGTTCAGGAACTGTTGACTGATCGTTTGCTGATCATGAGAGTTGTGTGAATTCAGAGTCTTCTGTGCCATAAGACTTCTCTGCAGGAGACTCAGGGCTTCAGGGGAGCGTTCTGTCAAAGTTGAGAGAATCCTCAACATTTCTGAGTCCGGAACAGGGGACTGACGATCATTTGTCTGCAGAGCTTTGCCCTTGGCATCCTGCGCTTGAGCTTGCGGTTGCATATTTTGTGAAACGTTTAAATCAATTGCCAGCTGAGGCCGAGTTGTGCCTATATCTCCCAAAGAAGGCACAGATTTCAGTTTACTCAAGCATCTTATGAGATGTTCTTTGTCCAATGATCTCCGGTCAAACAACTTGTCCACAGAATTGCTTGCTGGAACGAAGATCGGTCAGTTTAGTAGATTGAAGAACGATCAGCAACGAAAACATGGATTACGGGATAACAATGAAAACAATTCTCACCACGCCAATCGGCAGGAAACATAGAATTCAGTCAAGCAGGCCTTACCTTGATGTTGGTGGGACAATACAGCAACAAGGCTAGCAATGTCGAAATTTCTCAAAGCTCCATTTTCATCTCCAGTCATAAATCCTCTGCAACCGATCTCTTCGGCTTGTGTTTTCCGTCTTCGCTTGTTATGCCCGGCTAGCCTTCGCCTGCAGCTCCTCTTTCCCTCATCAAATTCTCCAAGGGGATGGAACCTGTAACATAAAGGATGACATCAAATTCCTTCCCCCAAATCCCAGACAGAAAAATGCTTATCTATGACCGAATTTTATCTCATAATTAGCACGACTACTTCAAGATTTAACCAATAACAATCCATCATTCTATGTGGCCATGTTCTTGCAGCAAACATAAAAGAGGCCGTTACAACTTACCTGCTACATTGTTGGCAGAATCGTTGCATAACAGTTCCAACCAGGGCTGTGGAAGCTTTGGAATGGGGTTCACATACTTTGTGCCTTCTGTGGTAGTCCTTGGCATTGGTAAGATCTATCCGACAATCGTCCACCTGACACAGTGGATATGAGCTCGAGACGAAACCAGATCTGAAACGTTTATTAGACCTTGAATTACTGTCATCCCCGTATACGCTTCCCCCTAGCTTCAATGTAAGGTTTCCTGCATCTTCTTCTTCCGATGAATACTTCCTTTTATTGTTTTCTGGCCGCATATTCGTAGAATCATGGGTTCCCAAATGTAAAATCCTTGAAGAAGCCTCCGCATTCTGAACGTTAGAACCCTCCCTGCCATGACTCTTTTCATCGGCAGGCTTTGCCACGAACCTTACGCTGTCCCATTCCCAAGAGTCAGCATTCCAACCCGTATTACGCGCTTGGTGTCTATAAGTGCCGCCATGTTTCTGCTGCGCAAATCCTCCCGGAGGAAACGGATGGGAGAAGTATGCAACCCGAGGACCTGCTTCGTTTTCCATTCTTCGTCTGGGAAAAGGCTTTCCCTCCGTCAATTATTGCAGAACTCAACTGTGTTACAATTGAAGCTCCGTCTCGGCTTAAATTACTGAAGAATTCTTTATAACCCAGGGTTCCAGCAAACACATGTAAATCCAAACATTTTCTAACATCCAAGGATCAAACTCTTGGACAACTTCAACATCTTCTTTAAAGCCAAACCTTTGCGGGGCCGTCCGGGCAGATTATTCGACTTGTTCGAGTAAATTTAGAGATTGATCTCCAAAGAAGGCTTCGGCTGACCCGTTCTAATGTTAAAAACCTCCTCTTTTGAATATATAATTAGCAATATATGCTATACAAGATTTCTGGCGCTGGTTTCCCGGTGAGAATCCGTACAAGTGAAAATCCCGTACAATTTACCTATTTCCATAAAAATTTAAAGCGAACCACTCCGTAGGAAAAGCCCGGGCGATGTTGGAGCTGTATGTGTCGAAATTTTCGCAAAGTAGACTATAACTTAGATATTTTAACACTTTTCCCGTTTGTAGACGCCAACATTTAGAAAATCTAAAGGTATGGGCCAGGTAAATGTAAAAAGCAGGCAAAGCAGCTGTTCTTATACAGATTAGAATTTTCCACAATCAAAAAAAAGTCCGGCTTTGAACCGGAAAAGCCACTAAAATGACCCTTTTTCACAGATTTAAAGCTTTAGCAGTCAAAAAAGAGCTACTCCGCCCCGTTCCAACGGTGAAATTCCCGAACATGGCCGCCTGCTTCACACAAATATGAATTCAAAGCCTAAACCGTTAGAACACAGATACTTCTAAATCCTAACCTTGTGCAGCAGTCAGTCAAAAAGCCGACCTTCAAACAAATCTCTCAAATTTTAAGCTTAATGCATAAACCGCAATTCTTCGAAAATCTAACCTTCTGAAAGGAGTCAAATTCCGCCCTCTTCAGAGAAGACAAAACTGCCAGCCGTCTTTCTCGAAATTAGCAGACAGGATAGGTTCGTACCTTGGCAGGCTGGCAAGCGAGATCGAATCGAACGAAGGGCTCCTGCAGCAAACAAGAAGAATTTCGCGAGTCTTGGACGAGATCTCTCCACGCCGACTGGGAACGCAATTCTGAAAATCTGAATTTTGAAAGACACGGCAGAATTAAAATTTGTGCAACTCCGCCGCGCGCAGTTATCGCTGACTCGGACCTTGACAGAAAGAAAACGGCAGAGAAGACGGAACAGAAAGAATTATAATTCACCTTCTTTTACGTAGACGGTAACTACGCCGACCGCTTAATCCTAAGCCAGACAAAACTGTCGTCGGTGGAATGTGACTGACGTGGCAATTTTATCGACATGCTAAATCTAGTTTCACTGTTGTCCTCAGGTTATCAATTGATTAGATATAGAATACTTTTATCGATAATGTTTTAATAATTTCTCGTGTGTTTTTTCTCTTTTGGCCTTAGCTATAGAAACCTCTCACTATAATTTTTCTTCTTTGCTCGGATTATAGAGAGGAAATGTTGTAAACCTGATTTTATTACGTCGAAAGGCGTACACCTATTGATAATGGGCAGATTTAATAGGGGTTTGGTGCTTAATAAATTTTCTATGGATAGGATTAAATATGGCTGGAATATTCTTAGTAGTCACACAAAATAAATGGATGTGATTAACATAAATATTAACATAAATTAAAATATTAACACCAGATAAATGAAGTGCAACCGTTTATTTCTTAATCAACAATAAAATTTAATATATTATTTAGATAAATGAAGTGCAATCGTTTATTTCTTAATCAACAATAAAATTTAATATATTTTTTTAAGGATTCGTTTCTTCTTATGAACCTTTCAACGTTAACCAGCAGCTATTTAGCTACTATGCTAGTTTTAATTGTTTTTTTGGAACGAAGTCTTAGAGGTTACACTAGATTATCTTTTGTTATATAACGTTTATTTATGATTAAAAATGTAATAATTATAAGTATAGCATTTAGAATACTCAAATAAATTGGGGATATAAAAAATAAGTTATAAAAATAAATGAACATCATCCACATAATGAACATAATGAATGTAATATTATAAGTATAGCATTTAGAATACTCAAATAAATTGGGGATATAAAAAATAAGTTATAAGAATAAATGACAACACCATCCACATAATGAATACAAATGTATTTTTTTAAACTTAATATGGGAAAACCTAGTTAGAAGGTGAGGAGAGTATCTTATTCTTTTCTTTTTAGATATAAAATGCATGATAGAGAAATAAATGGCTTGCTATGGAGTTATAAAAGACATTATGTACGAGATAGCTATAGGGTCTTCTAGTTTTTCTATTCTACTCAACATATCTCACTCATTTGCTCTACTTATCTATGGAACAATAAATCAATACAACAAGAACATAGCCCCTTCCTTTCCTTGCAACTCGGCATTTAACATGTTTGAATGACTATATAGTGTTAAGATTAAGGTTTTTGCATGTCTCAACTCCTACTTAGGGTTAGGGTTTTGGACACTATAAAACATTCTAGAAATTCCACATGTGACTAACTCCACGTGTGTGAGTAATGGGAGCTGACATGGTACCACTTGGTATTGTGGTGGTCAAAGCATGGGTCAACTTGCGGGAGGCATAACTTCATCATATAGAGTCCAATAGAGATGATCTTTGGATAGTTGGAAAGCTCTCAACAAATAAAACAATGTTAGAAAGTTGTAAACTTTCATATTTACCTACGTATTTATTCAGCCCAACACATAGGCACTAGAGCTCTTTAACCAAACAATAGAGGCAACATGAGTGTGTTGAGGCCATGGTGGAATGTGCAGCCAAGGCATTATCAAAGTTGAGTTTGGAGAGGTACAAAGAGAATGGGGTAAGATTCTCGAATGATCTAGAATAGATCATTATATAATTTGTCATTTATCTTGGTACTTTCCGGGTGGAAAAATTGGAGCTTATTGGCTTGTAGGGTCAACTTTAGGGGCAAGCCCTAATTTAGTGATTTGGGGCTTGGAAACTTCCAGAGCTAGTTTGAGGCATCAAATGGCACTTTTGGGGTCAAAATTTTGCAAGCTTATCTCCTAGCCCATTAACATTATTCTACATATCGAAAGCTTTCCAATGGTGGAAAAATCACCTCAATCAGAGTTCGTATGCGGAATTTATACCCCTCATAAGTTGACCTACAATGTTTACCACCATGGTACGAAGTGGATGTCACGTCACCCCCCATTACTCACACATGTGAGGCTAGTCATGTGTGTACTTTCAAGAATATTATATAGGTTCCAAAACCCTAACCCTAGAGCTAGATGATGATGTTTCTCCAGTTAACAACATCGGGTAGACATTCTCCCAGATTGGTCATGTTGATTTGACCAAGGGAGGATGATACATTCACTCATGGGGTCATGCTGATTTGGCTAGTGGTGAATGGCCCAGCATGCTAATTTGACGAGGAGTGAAAAAGACTCGAGATGCTCTCACATTGCCTACTCTAGGATGGAGTGATCTATTTTTTATAGGGCAAGTTTGACTTGTTTACAAGTCCGGTCTAATGTTGAAGATGTAGGCTCAAGATACCTCTTGTGATGAGGGACTTCTCAATGAATCTACTCAACATTAGAGCCCTATATTAATTAGATGTGCATGTGAGGAGATGATAAATCAACAAGGCTCATGAACAACTTATCTAGTGAAGAAGATATGCCAAGAAGACAAGACAAACCATTAAAGAAACCCCGAAAAGCATTAAAGAAGATATTGAAGATAAAAGTACAAGTCGACCCCACAAATAAATTAAGGGTGACTTGAATTGTATAAATAAAGGCTTGATCATTTCATTTGACACACCAACACAGTTCTTCTCATTAAGTGCGCAAGTCCTAGTTGCAATTGTCAGTTGCACAAATTTTGAGGTGTACTATCTTTTTGGAGAACTTTTGGGGTGCGCTATCTTTGAGGGTTCTTCCTCATACAAGGGTGAAACTATCTTGTGCTAGGGGTTCTTCATTTTGATGGTGATGTACTTATTGGTTGAAATTATTCTTAAGAAAAGTTGTTGGATTTTCTCCCAATGTTGGGTTTCCCAGGATAAAATTTTATGTCTATTGTGCATGGCTATTTTTCTATGATTATGTTGTTTCCACTAAAAATTTATTTTGGTTGAGATTTTCAATGTGTAATTATTCTATGATAGCATTGGCATAACATTTTGTTTGAAATCATAAGGAAATAATTATCATATCTGAAAATTGAAAATTCAACATGGTATTAGAGCTTGGGATTTGAAGAGAAGGGATCATCTTGAGAAACATTGTTGGGGACAACACTAGAATGTTCTTCTTCTTCTTCTTCTTCTTATTTTGGGCAGGTTAAAGGTGACAAATCTGAGGGAGCTAAGGAGTTAGCTCTGAGAGGGAGCTATAGTGACGATTGCAGGTGGCAACAGGTTAGATGGTCTCTGGTTTGAGACATGGAGCAGACCGTCCAGACAAGAAGTTGTGGACTATTGCAGCTCGGTGGTGTGGCAAGATGGGAGTTCTGGTGGATTGGCGGAGAGCCCGGATCATAGTAGTATGTTGTGTGGAATATTTCCAACCCTGTGAATGGACTTTTGGTGACTTGTCATGGTGAGTTATGATGGGTGCAACTCATGTGCTTTGGCATGGATGAGATGGCTTCAAATGTTTGGCAGGTTGATGAGATAGAGTCTTCATCAAGCCAAAGAGTTGCACATTGTCAAGGTATGACGAATGTATGAGCTATTTTTGCCCAAGGAGAAGAAGACGAAGTTACAATGATCCGGATTTTATGAGCAGAATGAAATGAATACAGATTATTAAGAGGTGCTTAACACAAAATAACAAAGATACAGTAAAACCAGTTTTCTATTCAATAATGAAATAAGTTGAAACTGTAAAATGCAGCGGAAACAAGCTTGTTGGAATGGTGGCGGCTTATCTCTAAGAAGAGATGTGACAGCAGCGCGCATTCGCAAGAAGCAGGTTACACTGAGGCTCTGAAGGCCTTTTTACAATAAGCAGGAATGCCAAAAACCCTAGACATCCAAAAACCTAACCCTAGGAGATG
>JZKD02S0016250.1:85755-97824 GCA_000966675.3 Picea glauca
GGTCTGCTGAGACAATCAGCGATGCGATTGGTGCTTCCTGTTTAATACTTGATGTTGAGGTGGAATTGCTGCAAGTATGTGGACCAAGTCTTGCTGTAAATTAGAATGTCATCCAAATACACCACTACAAAAGTATTGGTGAATGGTCATAGGATATCGTCCATCATCCTCATGAAAGTGGCTGGAGCATTTGTCAGACCAAAGGGCATGACCAACCATTCAAAATGGCCTTCCTTTGACTTGAAGGCGGTCTTCCATACATCTGTCTGTTCTATCAGGACCCGGTGGTAGCCATACTTCAGATCAATCTTACTGAAGTATTTGGCCCCCATGAGTTTATCAAGGAGTTCATCGATTCAGGGAATCGGGTATCGGTTTCTGACTATGATTTTATTCAGAGCCCGATAATCAATACAGAGTCACCAGGTTCCATCTTTCTTCTGTACCAGCACAATTGGGCTCCCGCAAGGTGACGAGCTGGGGCGGATGTGCCCCTTGTGGAGCAGTTCTTGGATCTGTTGCTTGATCTCCTCATTCTCTAACAAAGAGCGATGATAGACGGGCCCATTGGGTAGCGGTCCGCCAGTGGTCATATCGATGGGGTGCTTGACTTGGCAGTGCAGAGGTACCCCTGTAGGTGAGGAGAAGATATACAAGTATTATTCCATGACCTTATCAACTTGCTTTTGCTGTGTGGAGAGGTCGGTCGCAAAGACCCTGGATGTGGCTGTGATCTTTCGCTTATTCTGAGAGAGAATCACAAAGAAGACAAACTTCCCCATATGAGAGATGACCTTCCTGCATTTCTTAACAGAGATCAAGTAAATAACACTAGGTGGGGCTGCCTCGGGTATCTTGTACAATTTCCTCTTCAAAGTAATAATAACACTATGAGGCCTAGAGTCATATACAACATGAGGTTTCCATAAATAAGGTTGGCCCAAAAGAACATCACAAACTTCGAGAGGAGCAACATCACACAATACCTCATCTTTGAAGGGCTTGATGCCATACGACATTCGACACTATTGGTTGACGCGGAGATCGCTTCCTTGGCGGAGCCATCCAATGGTGTACGATTGTGGGTGCGGCATTGTTGGTAGGGCCAGCCACTTGACGACCTCTGCTGAGATGAGGTTCTTCTGGCTACCGCTATCAACGATGAAGTGCAGCGAGGTGCATTTTATGCACATCTGTGAATCGAAGAGGCGCTCTCCTTCTTCTGGCTCGTCTGGTTCACCACGCTAGAGATTGGTGGTAGCAATGGTGGAACTGGGTTCCGCGTCAATGATCTGTCATGCCCTTTCTCGTTCTGGCTCAGAGTCATAATTTGCATCTAATTCAAAGGCTTTCACTTTGGCCACTAGTGACTACTTTGAGCAATTGTCAGCAGTGTTATGCCAAGGGCTCTTATGGAAGTCACACCACTTCTCGGTATGTTTCTTTGTCTTTCTGATGTCCTTCTTTGCTTGTGGCTTGGACTGGTTGTCCTGATACTGTCCATCTTTGCTCTGTCCTTTGTTCGGTGGGTTGGGGCCACCCTTTCCTGGCTTTTGTTGTGAGGGGTTCCTAGGCCCAAATTGCCACGTCTTTTGTTTGAGCTTCTGCTCGATTTTGATGGCATATCGATGGGCCGTGCCCAAGGATGAGATGTCCAAAAATTCCATTTCGATCTGGATGTATCTATGCATAGAACCGCGGTACTTGAGAACTAGATGTCGCTCTGAATCCTTGATACCCAACTTGGTGCGCAAGGTATGGAAGATATTTGTGAAATCTGGCACTGCTTGGTGTCTTTCTTGCCGCAGTGTGGTCCATTTGGTATACAGGTCGTCATAACTTCCAAAGGGGTAGTATTGTTCCTTAATAGCATCCCTGAAGGATTCCCAGGTGGCCGTGACTGAAAATAATGAGGTTTCCTTTGTTTCCTTTTKCTCACAGAAAGTTTCCCACCAATCTTTGACATGGGGAACRACTTTGAGGAGTGCAAAAGTAATCTTTTCTTTATTCGAAAAGTTATCGACAGAAAAATACCCTTCTAGTAGATTCAACCACTTGTCTACAGCATCTGCATCTATCTGACCTTCAAATATAGGAATATCGAAGTTTATTTGTACCTTGAAGGGTGGCCGCACCTCCGTTTGAAGAAGATTCGTCGCCTGTTGGTAGCCGCCAAAGGATTTGCGCGAAACTATCCATCATCTCATTCCTCTGTTGTGTGAGGGCTTCCTCAATCAACATTTTGAAAGGATCTAATGTCCTGTCATCTTTATTTTCTCCTGCCATGGGAGCTCTCTTGGGCATACGAGAGCTTCTTTCCTCAAGAGAAACAAGCTCGATACCCAACTCTTTGTACTCTGACCTCGTTGGGGACATGCATTAAGACGACAAGGAGCAGACTGCTCTGATACCACTGATCTAGATTTTATGAGCAGAATGAATGAATATAGATTATTAAGAGGTTCTTAACACAAAATAACAGAGATACAGTAAAACCGGTTTTCTACTCAATAATGAAATAAGCTGAAACTGTAAAATGCAGCAGAAACAAGCTTCCTGGAATGGTGGTGGCTTATCTTTGAGAAGAGATGTGATAGCAGCGCGCATTCGCAAGAAGCAGGTTACAGTGAGGCTCTGAAGGCCTTTTTACTATAAGCAGGAATGCCAAAAACCCTATACATCCAAAAACCTAACCCTAGGAGATGAAGCAACAAAAGTCATGTGGGCCTCGTTTGGGTAAGCTAGTACATCAACTTCTCGGGGTCGTAACTTTTGCATACGATATCCGTTTTAGGCGTGTGATAGCCCGTTGGAAAGGTATCGTCGAGGAGATTCATTTTTGGGGCTCAATCATTCCTTTATCTATCAATAGGGAGATCGATCGTAAAAAACCTTCATTTAGGCCCTCAAAATGGCCCTGGAAGTTAAAACTGCTAAAAATAGTAAATTGCCAAAATTGTCAGAAAACTGTTTTGAGCCAGTTGGAAAAGGTGGGTGGCCACCGATATCCATATGGATCAATCCTCCCTCCTTAGGAAGCAATGGTCTCCATTGCGTTGAGTTCCCCCATCAGATGAGGAAATTTCTATTGAATTTGGCCCCGGGTGAGCCACTTGCCTTGGTGCAGGAGCTGCCCTGCTTTGACAACTCGATAAAGTTGGATCCTTTGTTGTTGAGTGCCCTTAATATGTATGTCCGCAATATGATCAATGGATGCCTATTGTAGGCAGTCGGGGTTGAGCTCTGTTGGTGTCAGTTGTTTTGCAACTTTTGAGGTGTCCAATAATGGTGGGAAATAAGGGCGAAGGAGATCCACGTTGAACACTGGGTGCAGACCAAGGAAAGGAGGAATGTTGTGCTCAAAAGAATTATCCCCAATGGCCTTGGTGATAGTGTACGACCCATAATGGAGTGGGTGAAGCTTCCAATGGGGTCCTGTAAGGCATTCTTTCTGCAAGTGCAACAAAACTTTGTTGCCCACCTGAAACTTATGTGGCACCCGATGTTGATCATGGCGTTGTTTGTACTTGTCATTGGAATTATGTAGGATATCCTGAACCTATTGGCGGATGTGCTGGATCCACTCAATGAACCAGGTGGCTTTGTCAGCTTCAGTTGGAGCATGATATGAGTCGGTCGAGGTGACCGCAAGGGGAAGTGCAACATCTATGGTTCCCATTGGTTGGAATCCCAACCCCATTTTAAAGGGGTTGTGGCTGGTTGAGCTATGCAGGGCTTGGTTGTAGCTATGCTGGACATAGGGAAGGATTTCATCCCATGTGTGAGGGTGCTTTGAATTATACATGCGAAGGATATGCACAATCATTCGATTTACAACCTCGGTTTGGCCATCTGTCTAAGGGTGGAAGGTTGTGGATTTGGTGAGCTTGGTGTCCATCAGTGACCAGAGGCTCGACCAAAATGTGCTGAGAAATATAATATCCCGATCTGAGACAATGGTTTGTGGGATTCGAAAATGTACCCAGACTCATTCAAAGAAGAGCTTGGTAGTGGCCTCTGCTGTGATGCTATTCTTGCAGGCAACCATAATCGCCATCTTAGAAAAGCGATCAACAACCACAAAAACACAGTCATTTCCTCACTTGGTGGACGGGAGGCACAAGATGTAGTCCATTGAGATGGATTCCCATGGCCTATCAGGAGTAGGAAGAGGTGTGTATAGGCCCTATTTCTTAGTGGTCAGTTTGGCAATAGTGCAGGCAGTGCAGGACCTGATATACTTGCTGACCTCTTGTCGAAGTTTCGGCTAGTAGAAATGTTTCTGTAGCATCGCCACTGTCTTTGTAACACCGAAGCATACTGTCACCTGATTGTAGTGGGCTTCCCAGATTAGCTTTGCTCTCTCACTTGATGGAACACAGATATGGACCAGATGACACAACAACCCATCATGAAGATGGAAATTATCGACAACTGCGTTTGCACCCAACATTTGGTAGGTGGTGGCGAAGTCAGGGTTTGTCTCATAGAGTTGGGGCCATCCGAATGTCTCATAGACACAAGAGTCTAGCACCGTGGTGAGTTCCGCGACTGGTGGTCTGCTGAGACAATCAGTGACGTGAATGGTGCTTCCTATTTTATACTTGATGTTGAGGTGGAATTGCTGCAAGTATGTGGACCAATTCTTGCTGTAAATTAGAATGTCATCCAGATACACCACTACAAAAGTATTGGTGAATGGTTGCAGGATATTTTCCATCATCCTCATGAAAGTGGCTGGAGCATTTGTGAGACCAAAGGGCATGACCAACCATTCAAAAAGGCCTTCCTTTGACTTGAATGTGGTCTTCCATACATCTGTCTGTTATATCGGGACCTGGCGGTAGCCAGACTTCAGATCAATCTTACTGAAGTATTTGGCCTCCGTGAGTTGATCAAGGAGGTCATTGATTCGGGGAATCGGGTATCGCTTTCTGACTATGATTTTATTCAGAGCCCGATAATCAATACAGAGTCGCTAGGTTCCATATTTCTTTTGTACCAGCATGATTGGGCTCCCACAAGGTGACGATCTGGGGCGGATGTGCCCCTTGTGGTGCAGTTATTGGATCTGTCGCTTGATATCCTCATTCTCTAACAAAGAGCGATGATAGACTGACCCATTGTGTAGCGGTGCGTTGGGGGTCAGATCGATGGGGTGCTTGACCTGGCAGTGCAGAGGTACCCCTGTAGGTGAGGAGAAGATATCTGAGTATTCTTCCACGACCTCATCTACTTGCTTCTGCTATGTGGAGAGGTCAGGCGCAGAGACCCTGGATGTGGCTATGATCTTTCGCTTATTCTGAGAGAAAATCACAAAGAAGACAAACTTCCCCGTCTGAGAGATGACCTTCCTGCATTGCTTAGCAGAGATCAAGGAAATAGCACTAGGTGGGACTGCCTCAGGTATCCTATACAATTTCCTGTTCAAAGTAATAATAACACTACGAGGCCTAGACTCATATACAACATGACATTTTTATAAATAAGGTTGGCCCAAAAGAACATCACAAAATTCGAGAGGAGCAACATCACACAATACCTCGTCTTTGAAGGGCTTGAAGGGGTATGACAGTCGGTATTGTTGGCTGATGCTGAGATCGCTTCCTTGGCGGAGCCATCCAATGGTGTACGGTTGTGGGTGCAGCGTTGTTGGCAGGGCCAGCTGCTTGACGACCTCTAGTGAGATGAGGTTCTTCTGGCTACCGCTATCAACGATGAAGTGCAGCGAGGTGCCTTTTACCCACATCTGTGAATGGAAGAGGCACTCTCCTTCTTCTGGCTCGTCTGGTTCACCAGGCTGGAGCTTGGTGGTAGTAACAGTGGCACTGGGTTTCGCATCAATGATCTGTCTTCCCATTTCTAGTTCTGGCTCAGAGTCATAATATGCATCTGATTCAGAGGCTTTCACTTTGGCTACCAACGACTTCTTTGAGCGACAGTCAGTAGTGTTATGCCAAGGGCTCTTATGGAAGTCGCACCACTTCTCAGTATTTTTCTTTGTCTTTCCAGTGTCCTTCTTTGCTTGTGGCTTGGATTGGTTGTCCTGATACTGTCCATCTTTGCTCTGTTCTTTGTTCAGTGGGTTGGGGCCTCCCTTTCCTGGCTTTTGTTGTGAGGGGTTCCCAGGCCCAAATTGCCGCATCTTTTGTTTGAGCTTCTGCTTGATTTTGACGGCATATTGGTAGGTTGTGCCCAAGGATGATATGTCCAGAAATTCCATTTCGGTCTGGATGTATCTATGCAGAGAACCGTGGTACTTGAGCACCAGATGTCGCTCTGAATCTTTGATACCCAACTTGGTGCGCAAGGTATGGAAGATATTTGTGAAATCTGGCACTACTTGGTCTCTTTCTTGCCGCAGTGTGGTCCATTTGGTATACAGGTCGTCATAACTTTCGACGGGGTAGTATTGTTCCTTAATAGCATCCCTGAAGGATTCCCAGGTGGTCGTGACTGAAGATAATGAAGTTTCCTCTGTTTCCTTTTGCTCACAGAAAGTTTCCCCCCAATCTTTGACATGGGGAACGACTTTGAGGAGTGCAAAAGTAATATTTTCTTTATTCGAAAAGTTATGGACAGAAAAATACCCTTCTAGTAGATTCAACCACTTGTCTACAACATCTACGTCTATCTGACCTTCAAATATAGGAATATCAAATTTTATTTGTACCTTGAAGGGGGCCGCGCCTCCGTTTGAAGAAGATGTGTCGCCTGTTGGTAGCCGACGAAGGATTTGCGTGAAACTATCCATCATCTCGTTCCTCTGTTGCGTGAGGGATTCCTTAATCAACAGTTTGAAAGGATCTCCTATCCTGTCATATTTCTTTTCTCCTTCCATGGGAGGTCGCATGGGCCTGCAAGAGCATCTTTCCTCAAGAGAAACAAGCTCGAGACCCAACTCTTTATACTCGGACCTCATTGGGGATATGCATTAAGACGACAAGGAGAAGACCTCTTTGATACCACTGATCCAGATTTTATGAGCAGAATGAAATAAATAAAGATTATTAAGAGGTGCTTAACATAAAATAATAGAGATACAGTAAAACTGATTTTCTATTCAATAATGAAATAAGCTGAAACTGTAAAATGCAGTGGAAACAAGCTTGCTGAAATGGTGGCGGCTTATCTCTGAGAAGAGATGTGACGACAACGTGCATTCACAAGATGTAGGTTATAGTGAGGCTCTGAGGGCCTTTTTACAATAAGTAGGAATTTCAAAAACCCTAGACATCCAAAAACCTAACCCTAGGAGATGAAGTGCCAAAAGTAATGTGGGCCCCGTTTGGGTAAGTTAGTACATCAACTTCTCGGGGT
Source organism: Picea glauca (assembly GCA_000966675.3). Classification (NCBI taxonomy): domain Eukaryota; kingdom Viridiplantae; phylum Streptophyta; class Pinopsida; order Pinales; family Pinaceae; genus Picea; species Picea glauca. Next base: position 93,076 of record JZKD02S0016250.1, read on the forward strand.
TGTAACTTTTGCATACGATCTTCGTTTTAGGCGTGTGATAGCCCGTTGGAAAGGTATTGTTGAGAATATTTTTTTTGGGGGATCAATAATGCCTTTTATTATCATTGAGGAGCTCGATCCCGAAAAACCTTCATTTAGGCCCTCAAAATGGCCCTAGAAGTTAAAACTGCTAAAAATAGTAAATTGCCAAAATTGTCAGAAAACTGTTTTGAGCCAGTTGGAAAAGGTGGGTGGCCACCGATATCCATATGGATCATAAAACCTTCTAGAAAGAAGGGTACTTTTGTGGGAAACAACAAGACTTAAAAGACCTACAAGATCTACATTCCTGGACAACGTCAGATTGAGATTAGTCGTGATGTTACCTTTGATGAAGAAGTAGCCTTCAGGAGCTAGAGACTCTCATATAGAGATTGATAGTGAGGAGAAGAAGGATACGAAGGATGTGATTATAGATCCCTCTAGTCCAGTTGTTCATCCTTCAGACTAATAGGATGAGTCAGTAGAGTCAACAGAGCCAGTGGATCTACCTAGAGATGTTGTCGTGATCAGGAAGAGGCCAACATGGTTTCATGACACTTTGCACGATGCAAATGGGCATGTAGCTCCTAGTGGTACTTTCAAGGAGAGAAAATGACCTCAAAGGTTCTCGATTTATATGGCATTGATCAGTCACATCATTGATTCTGAACCTTCCAGTTATGAGGAGGCATTAGGCCAACAGGTTTGGAAGGATTCCATGATGGAAGAGTATCAATCCATTGTGAATAATTATGCATGGGAGATAGTTTCGAGACTAGAGGGGAATTTAGTGGTGACTTCCAAGTGGATCTATAAGATCAAGCATGTAGTATATGGCAACATCAAGAAGTACAAAGCGAGGGTTTTGGCGAGAGGATTCTATCAGAAAGAGGGAGTGAACTATGAGGAGACTTTTGCTCCAGTCGTCGGGTACACTTCCATCATGACTATTATTTCTCTTGCTTCAGTTATGGGTTGGATATTACATCAGATGGATGTGAAGAACGCGTTCCTCAATGGTGTGATTGAGGAAGAAGTGTATATAGAGAAACCTCAGGGCTTTGTGATACATGGGAAGGAGTCTCATGTTTGCAGATTAAAGAAGTCTTTGTATGGACTCAAGCAGGCGCCCAGGGCATGGTACTACAAGATTAACGAATACTTGATGAGTTTGGGATTCACTAAGAGTGATGCAGACCCAAACCTTTACTACAAAGTTGTTGATGGTGATTCATTGATCTTGGTACTGTATGTTGATGATCTATTCCTTATGGGGGAAGAGAGGCTCATTGTTAGTTGTAAGAGGGAGTTGGATTCAGAGTTTGAAATGAAGGATATTGGGTTGATGCATTATTTCTTGGGATTGGAGGTGTGGTAGAAACCAGGTGAGATCTTCCTCAGACAAGGGAAGTACACAATTGAGATATTTCTCGCAGATTTGGTATGATGGATTGCAAGTCCATGGCTACACCCATGATGACAAATATGAAGAAGTTGAGTGATTCTGCTTTAAATTCAGAGTTGGTGGATCCCACTATGTACTGGTAGTTGATTGGATCCTTGATGTACCTGGTTAATACCAGGCCAGATATTTTCTTTGCAGTGAGCACCTTGAGCCAGTTTATGGTTCAACAAAGGCACTTCCATTGGGATGCAACAAAGCATGTGTTGAGGTACCTGCATGATATAATTGGATATGGTCAGAGATATGTCTCAGGTGGTGAAGTGAGGCTGCAGGGATATACTAAGTCTAATTGGGTAGGGAGTACAACAGACCAAAAGAGCACCTCGGGGTGTTGCTTTCGCTTAGGATCAGTTGTGATATCCTGGTTTAGCAAGAAACAAACTTTTGTAGCACTTAGTACAACAAAAGCGGAGTATATCATAGTTAGTGTCGCAAGTCACAAAGTAGTATGGATTTGGAAGCTTCTTGCAGGACTATTTGATCAGGAGCTAGAGATGACCTTAATACATTATGATAGTCAAAGTTGTGTCAAGATTTCAAAAAATCCAATATTTCATGACAGGTCAAAGCACATTGAGATCAAATCTCATTTCATCCGAGACATGGTACAGAAGGGAGAAGTAAAGCTCCAATACATATCCATAAATGAGTAGATTGTGGACATTCTCACCAAGTATCTATCTAAGGTGAAGTTTGTATAATTCATATACAAGCTTGGTGTGATGCGGAACGTCTCCCTCGTTGATAGGGAGCGTTGATGTTTCTCCAGTTAGCAGCATCGGGCTGACATTCTCCCAAATTGGTCATGCTAATTTGACCAAGAGAGAATGATACATTCACTCATGGGGCCATGATGATTTGGTTAGTGGTGAATGACCTAGGTGTAGTCTTTCTCCTATTAGTCATGCTAATTTGACGAGGAGTGAAAAATACTCGAGATGCTCTCACATTGCTTGCTCTAGGATGAAGTGATATATATTTTATAGGGTAGGTTTGAATTGTTTACAAGTCTAGTCTAATGTTGAATATGTAGGCTCAAGGGACCTCTTGTGATGAGGGGCTTCTCGGTGAATCTACTCAACATTAGAGCCCTATATTAATTAGACATGCATGTGAGGAGATGATGAATCAACAAGGCTCATGAACAACTTTTCAAATGAAGAAGAGACGCCAAGAAGACAAGACAAAACATTAAGAATCCCATAAAGCATTAAAGAAGATATTAAAGACAAAAGTATAAGCTGACCCCACAAGTAAATTAAGGGTGACTTGAATTGTATAAATAAAGGCTTGATCATTTCATTTGACACACCAACACAACTCTTCTCATCAAGTGCGCAGGTCCTAGTTGCAGTTGCTAGTTGCATAAATTTTGAGGTGCACTATCATTTTGGAGATCTTTTGGGGTGCCCTATATTTGAGGGTTCTTCCTCATACAAGGGTGAGACTATATTGTGCTAGGGGTTCTTAATTTTGATCGTGATGTACTTATTGGCTGGAATTATTCTTAAACCAAGTTGTTGGGTTTTCTCCCAAGGTTGGATTTCCCATGATAAAATCTTGTGTCTACTGTGCATAGCTATCTTTCTATGATTTTGTTGTTTCCGTTGAAAATTTATTTTGGTTGAGATTTTCAAAGTGTAATTATTCTATGATAACAATGGCATAAAATTGTGTTTAAAATCATAAGGAAATAACTATCAGATATGAAAATTGAAAATTCAACAGATGATTATTAGGCTATGTTAAATACTAGGTCACTAGGAAGAGAAGGGGTTCCATTATTTTGATATTGTTATTGTTCCATAATTGAGAAGAACATCTCAGAGTGGGATATTGAATCATAATAGAGGAGGTAAAATATTCTTCCCCATTCATTCAAGACACAACGTCCATGACAACTCCATAGTGATTTCACATTTCTTTGTACTTGCATTTCATAACTGAAAAACAGAGAGTAGAGCATAGACCTAACCTTCTTGTTGGGTTTTCTCCGATATTAGGTTTCTCGTGTCACATCTTGTGTTCATTTTTGTGTATGGTGTGCTCATTTTCTTGTTTCTTTCATTTTAGTTTTAGTTATTTCCATAACTTTGATGCTAGTAATAAAAAATCTGAGATCTAAGGTAATACACTACAAAATAAAGATTTCAAAATATTGTAAGACATGTTGTGACGGACTGGTTGAATGGAATATCCATGGTATATTATAGAACATGGGAGGACATTTTCATCACTTAGAAATGGAGGGAGTGCAATGTTGGCTCTCCCTTGAATTCATTACATGAAAAAGGACAAGAGAGTTGGGTAAGATGTGTGGAGTTTTGTCACCCCCTCCTTTATTAAATTGACTTGACTAGAGTAGGGTGGAGGGGAGGCCCCCTTTAAAAACTATTTTATTTTTCCCATGGGGTTGATCATCGGTGCGAGGTGAGGGTATAGTGGGCTACTCAATTATTGTTGATAACAAGAGTTCATTTTTTAAGGGTAGTTTCTTGGTTCATCTTTTCATCTGTGTCAGAATTGTTATCTTGAAGAGCATGGAAGAGGGATGCTTCATGAAATTTTCGGAGAAACAGTTTAGCTTTATGGATGATACAAGAGATGGAAGGAATGGATATGGTATTAGGTCCTTTTAGATTCTTGATGACAATTAGAGAGTCCCCTAGAACATATATTGTTGTGTGAGTGAGTTAATGAGCTAAGTAGAATGAGACCTTGCCAAGATGCTTGTGTTTTTCTTTTTTTGTTTGATGCAATGCCCATTCCCAATGTAAATAAGTTATCTATTTATGATCTAAAAGACTATATTATGGTCTTTAAGATAATATCATGAGGATAAATCCTCTTGCATTTTTATAGAGGCGGTACTCATCTTTCTTGACACATGGAAGACTGTGTAAGTTTTAAACCTGTGAAGTAAAGCAATGCATATAGATTCTTAAGCAATACAGAAATTAATCAATGGCTCATACACAAAGATTTTATATCGGAAACCCTCAACCGGGAAAACCTTTCTTATTTTCATTATCTCGAATTTCACCATTCGCCATACAATATATACAATGTTTTTAGGTATTTCGTAGATACAAAAACCCTAATCCATTAATCCGGGATTAATTTACAAATCCGCTAAAAATAGCCAAAAACCGCCCCAAAAAAAAATTTCGGGGTGCTGCCCCGAACGCTGCGCGTAACTAGGGGTGGGAATACCTGCCCCCCCTGGGACCCCCCTAGGAAAGCGCCTGACGCACACGATAGAG
>JZKD02S0016250.1:101577-124269 GCA_000966675.3 Picea glauca
CCCCCCCCCCCCCCCTAGAAAATCGCCCGACGCACACAAAAAAGATCTAGGTGAAGGGATTGTCAGACACAGTTGTCGTATCTAACGCACCCACACACACACACATGCAAAGAATATAACACATACCCAACAGACTGTTCTTCTGAACTTAAATGCATGCAATAGAAAATCCCAACAAATCTTCCAATGAAACCATTATATATAGAGTCTTATATACAAATGTATTTGTCAAGCACATCAAATCATTCAAGAAAAAGAGATAAATATGTCTACAAATATTGTATCTACAGGGTTTGGAGTCTTCTTTCAACAAATATTATGTCTCCCTTTTATGATAATGTGAACCCGGAATCAACTATGACTTTACAAGATGAAGGCAAGTAAAATGGATAAGTCGTAAAAGAACTTTACATGATCATTTCTTTGGAACTCAAAAAATATTTTGTTAGGCAATACATTTGAAATCACATGATTTAGACTCAAAGTCTAAGAAATCACTAATGTAATGCCTCAAATAGTTCTTTGTGGGAGAAATAAATAATAATATACCAAACGTAACAAGTTTAACTATGTCTAAAACAAGAGGGATCGAATAACCTCAACAAGATCTCAATGACAATTAAATAAACTTAATTTTCCTTTTTACAAGAAGAGATTTTTCTCCTCTGGACCCGAAATATCATGAAAAATGAATGGAAGAATTTAGAGAAAGATCTAATCAGACTTAGATCTTCCTGTTACCAAACATACATGGAAAACCTAGTGGAAAGAATAAAAAAGAAAGAAAGATGAGGAACAAAGTTAAGCAGGCTAATTCACAAAATCTTGGAAAGTAAAAACTTGCTTCATGTGAACTCTTCGCCATTGCAAAAACTCATAACTGCCAACAATAACGAATAGACCAACCTCTTGAATGTCTTTCACCTCTTCTTTTATAATATTCTCTTCATATTCTTGAAACTTGTTTTTAGTTAGGGTTTTAAGTGTCCCTTTGTAAATTTGAACTTTCATATTCATGCCATCAACTTGGACCCACTTTAGAAGCTCAGGAATTTCTTTAAACAATTTTCCAAAAATAACTTGTCGTGAAGATAGAAAATAGTCCCTACTATAATTTGATTTTTATGGCATGGTAGTCATGATTTCAGCCATGGAAACCAATTCCAAAGTGTTCTTCTTGTCTCTAGATTTCCAACGAGCTATTGTTTTCTCAAATCAGACGTCGAGATCAAAATTTATGGTCTCTGGAAGATGAAAGCTCAACAACCATTGATCTATGCACGTGAATTTTGAGCCCTTGATTAAAAATCCACCCATTTATCCCACATGTATTAGGGAATAGTTCTCATACATGTTTATAAGAAAAATGTGTCCCCATATTATTTTTGTGTGAAATAGAGAGAACTATGGAGCCCTTCGTAGCTTGTGCATAGTGTAACTTTTGTTTCCATGTCATTGCCCAACAATCATGCCAAATCACTTGCCCAATCATCTATGTGTCCAATAAGTATCATCAAGTGTCACCCGGGGGTAGGTCCACTTTACTTTCATGTGTCACAATGTGATAGGTCCACCTCACTGCCATGTGTCCCAATATGGTAGGTCCAAATCGCTGCCACATGTCCCAATATGCCAAAGGAGAGGGAAAGGGATAAAACTTAGGAATATAATGAATAATGACATGAAATAATAAAATCAGAAAATAAAATCACGTAGAAATGGGGCAATCCAGCGGTAGGCATGACTAAGTGTTGAGACTCGTGGGGTTGCAGACTCACAGGGGTGCAGGGGTAGGTTGATGTAAAAAAATCATAACACAGGATCCCACATCCGCATTCAGAAGTAAAAAATAAACTAATTATAAGACTCGATAAATACTAAGTGTAAAACGCAGTGAAATGACTAAGTCACGAGTGTGCAAATTGGGTAATGCAGAAATGGGAAGTGCAAATTGAGTATTGCGGGTTGCGGGACTAGGAGTATTTGTGGGTGAGGGATAGCTTGGTCTCTTGCAATGAGACTTCCGCAACAAACAAAAATGACTAAGTGTTGGGATTATTGGGTGGGGAAAAATAACTACGTATGGAGTATGGGTAGTAGTGAAAATGACTAAGTATGGGAGAGTATGGAGAGTAGTGTAGAGGAATATAGAGAATAATAAAAAATGACCAAGTATGGAAAGTGGAGAGTAAGGGAAATGGCTTAAATGGCTAAGTATGGGGCGACATAATGTGGGGAGGAATTTGCATATCTTGGACATATGACCTATGTTTTAGATTCCATAAAATGCTAGACGAAGATGAGACATAGGGCTATTCAATGAGAAGATGGACATAAGCTATTTATTTCTTTTAGTATATTTTTATTTTCTTCTATTTTTGTTTCAAAGAGAAACCATCCTTGTTGGACTTTCATGATGAATAAATACAATACCAAATCTGATTTAAAACTTGTTGTGTCTTCATGATCAACGAGTGAGGGTTATTTGGAACTTTCCAAATTTGAAAAAAAATAGTCTCCATTTGAAGAATACATAGGTTCACAAATTTACCCCAAATCACTTAGTTGACGGGTTTTAGGAAAACACATCAACATATGGCTCCAATTGTGGGACAATGACCCCCTGTGGGTTGTTGAGGACCCATACTTGGACCAACTGCCTTATCCATTGGGATATGGAGTCATCCCCAAACCATTATCTCAATCCAGCGAATTCTTATTAGGCAAACTTTAATGAAAGACAAAATTATATACATGAGAAAACAAAATCTACCTATCCTAAGCTATTTGGAGTGAAGGGATACTTCCAAGTGTAAGTAGACTTCCAATGTACCATGCACATAACCAATCAATCTGATTACTCCCATCCCTGATTGAGAGTGTTGTTTCATTGGCCATGTTCTGTAGATATTCTTTCATCATACAATGACCATATTGCCATGGTGAGATTGAAAAGATAAATTTATTGCTGAACATTTGTGGGGAACTTTAGGGTTGTCTTTTTTTTTTCACCAACAATCTCATTGTCTTCATAAATAAATTATACCACCCATGGAACCTCTTTTTGTAAATTCCCTTCTTCTTTTGATTCTTGGAATATCTCTTCTTCTTTAAAATCTACTCCAGATGAGAAATCAATAGCTTGAAGTTTTGATGTAAAGTGGTAATCATTAACATCACTTTTTTTCATCCAATGTAGACATTATCTTTTTAGCTTAATATAAACTTGCCGTGGCACTTGAAAACCCACTACAAGATTTTCACTATGACCATATTGGCTGAAATCTTCATGTACATATAGTGGAGGTTCTTCAATTCCATCTTTAAACTTATTATGATCATTACTCTCAAATTGAGCATATGAGGGTTCAAAATTTCCCTCCCATGGAGCATGTAGTAGATAATATTCTTCTTGAATTGAGACATTAGGGTTCTCACTTTCAGTTTCAAGAACACAATATGATGTAAAAAAAAAACCACACATTTCATCAAAATTTTCTTCTAAATCCTTTCCTCCATTGTCTTGGAAAAATATTGGGAAGTTTAAGAGATTAGTATCGGTTTCATGAATATTTATTTCAATGACTTGAGCTCGCTGCATTAACTCTTTCCAGCTGCACTTTCCCTCTTGATTCAATAAAAATATCATATTCATGGATAAGGCATTTTCATAACAACTAAAAATGATGACATCATTTGGAAATATTTCTTGAGGAATCTTATGAAGGACTTTCATAAATCTGAAAGTGAAATGTTTCACTGTCTCTTCCTCATTCATATATATTTCAACCAACTTTAAGAAAAGAGAATATGGATCTTTCCTTGGGAAATATTTCTCGACAAATAAATTTTCTAACACATCCCAACTAGTGACGGTTCCAGACATCAATGAGTAAAACCATTCACTAGCATTTCCTTTTAGAGTTAAGATAAACAATCGACATGCACCATAATCTTCAGCCACATTATAAATATCACAAGCACTATCAAACTTAACCAAATGATTTTTTGTGTCTTTTGAAGTATTTCCGAAGAACATAGGAAACTTTTCCATGGAAATATTTGGCAAGGGATGAACTTCTCCTTGCAAATTGAGTGGACCTCTGTGCAACAATTTCTTTCTTTGGGTACCTTCTCCCTTTATTTTGGCTTGAAAATTTTTTGTTGGGATTGGTGGGGAAGGAAAAATATCATCACAACATGAAAGAAACTCCTCGAAGGAGTCCTCATATAGATATTCTTGAAATTATGGAATCTTTTTAGTGGAGTCACCGGGGAGCTCATCCTCCTGAATCTTGGATGGTTCTTTGATTCTCCATAAAATGTAAAAAACAACTTGTGTATGAAACTTCATTAACATGTCTTCAAGGCCATCTGATGCTCCTTGAACGAGGTTTTCAAGAACTTAGTTCATCTTAAACCATTCCACTAGAAATCTACCAAATCTGTTTCCAAGGATTGAACCAAATATCTTCTAGTTTTTCAATAATATCCGATCCTAAACAATATCGAATTTCTTGAAAATGAATCATTCCAATTTCTGGTCTACAAAACTAGCCTTTTTTTGTCCCCAATTGAGTGGGAAAAAATGTTGGTATAAAAGATTGTCTTACGGTCTTTTAGATAACATCATGAGAATAAATCCTCCTGTGTTTTTATAGAGGTGGTACTCCTCTTTCTTGATCTATTATCCTTCATATGAAAAATGTTGTATCGGAAACATTGTTGTTCGTGTTGTCTCAAGAAGGTTATTTCATGAAGGCTATCATGAAGATGTATTTCCATATGGGCAACAATCAAAACATATAGAAACAAACTTAAAGAGACTCAAAGGAGATAGAATTGAAGGAAGTCAGAAATCAAAAGGAAACCTGAACATGCTTATGACACTTTGTAGAAAGCAAAGAGAGATGCAGTAGACAGAAGCATGGACTCCAACATAAGTCTGTTGCACTCAACACTGCAAAAGCATAGTATATTACAGTTTGTGATGCTTGTACGAAAGTAGTGTGGCTCTGTAAGTTGGTTTCTAGACTATCCGATCAAGTGTTGAATTCGACCATGATATATTATAATGATCAGAGCTATGTGAAGCTTTCAGAGAACCCAGTGTTTCATTTCAAGTCAAAGCACATTGACATCGAGAATTGTATTCTTCGGGATAAAGTCCAGAGGGGAGAAGTGGTTCTCCAATATATCTCCACAGATGGGTAGATATAAGATATTTTGGTAAAGCCTCTGTACAAGATGAAAAGATTGTGTACTTAAGGGACAATCTGGGGCTCATGGAGATGACTTCCTTATTGAAAAAGGAAGAGATTACTCATGGGTTGGGAGGAAAAACTGATATGTTATTGATTTATGGGCAGTCATTTTCCAGTTCGAAAAATGGTCCAGGTTGGGAAGTCACCTTCTAGTTCGGAAAGTGGCCCAAGTTTTCCGACAGACATGCATTTTCCAGTTCGGAAAATGGTCCAGATCGGATAATCATTTTTGTAATGAAAATGGTCCGATAGATTGCTAATGTACCATAGACAATGATTACCCTTGTGGTTGGTGTGTGGGAATGGTATAGGACAATCATTCTTCTTGGAAGTCACTCTGAGTAGTGGTCAAGTAGAATGGTCTACCTCACCAGGCAATCATTCTTTCGAAGTTCACAGTTGTGATAAGTTTCGAAGAATGGTCTATTTTGGAGGTTGGTGTAGGACAATCATTTCCATAGGAAATGGTTCGGACAATCATTCCCTAGGGTAGAATAATTCTCTCCATGTTTCATTATGTTTAGTGCCAGAGGAATGGCCTAGTTAGGTGAATGGTCCAGGTTCAACAATCAGGGACAAGCATTCCCTAGGGCTGATTCATTCTCTCAATCTTTCACTATGATTAGTTTCAGAGGAATGGCCCAGTTAGGTGAATGGTTCAGGCTCAGAAATTAGGGACAATTATTATTCTATGCTTGGGAAGAATAGTCCAGATAGCCCATTGCTAATGTTTTACTTTTTGAGGGCAGATGATCTTCCATATCTCACAAATGTGAGTGGAAGAATGGCCCAGATGACTCAGTTTGTATCATGATATTGTTATGCAGGTTGATATTAGATGATATGTTTCTTGTGGAGACTATATGTCTCTGGAAAATAGTTGTATGCTACTGTGGTGGATGTGTTCCACTAGTTGTGACTATGTGTCATTGGTTAGTAGTTGTGTGCTACTAGGTGTGGTTGTGTACCACTAGATAGTAGTTGTTTACTACTATGGATAGACACAATTGTGTTCTATTGGATGGGATTGTTTTGATTGTCACGAAGACTCTCACTAGTGTTGGATATGGTTTCCAACTAACTAGATAGTCAGTATGTTGATGGAAAGAAATTCTCTAGGCGGAGAATGGTCCAGGTAGGACTGATTACTAGTGGACAAACATTCTCCCTGTGGAGAGTGGTCCAGGTTGATAGATTGTTGATGTACCATAGACAACTATTATTCTAGGACATATGTACAGATTAGAAGAATGGTATGTCTCCCTAAGTTCACAATAGTTACTAGAGTGGAGAGATTAGTACATAACATACATTTTCCTTGATTTCATAGTAGTGGCCAGAGGGAAAATGGTCCAGGACGGTCATTCTTCTAGGACGTATGTCAAGATTAGAAGAATAGTCATTGTAGCCCATGGTGTGGCCTCCAACATCTGTTGGAACAATTATTCTTCTAGGACATATGTCTGGATTAGAAGAATGGTTCTTGTATCACTCTGTGGAGTGAGTGACTTATTTAGCATCATGCTCGATTACTCATATAGAGTATGGCTTCGAGAGATGATGTAGTTGATGCTATTAGATGATACTGATAGTGATGATGTTGCTCGTGAGTTGATCTACGTGATCATGAAATAGTCTGTGTTGCTATGATGATGCCACTGGTTGAATGGTATGCTTGTGCTCAAGACCATTACCTTTAATACCTTCCTAGCTAGGAGGGAATGTTGATATTATGGTAGCTATGGGAGGTATTAACCTCTACGTGTAACCTTTGATGAGACTAGAAAATTATGGGAAGCAAGAGAAACTTTAAAATGTTGGATAATAACCCTAGAAGACAAGTCGACTCAAGAGAATAATTAATATTGTGTTAGTAGTCTCCAGGAAGAGAAGTCAGGCTAGTTAGGTCACTTGCAGAACTATAAATAAGAGGGCGCTAGAGCTCATTTGTCACTCTCACTCTCACAATTGCATAAGGACTAGTGGTGTGGAAGTTTGGAGAGGGAGTGCAACCACAACTGTTGCAACTAACATCTTGGTTATGGTTTGAACTTTCTGCTTGGTTTCTGGTTATTCTTGCTTGGTGCACTACCCTTGGAGAAAGGTGTGCTAGCCTTGGTTGGCTATTGGTTTGCTACTAGAATTATTTTATCTGTCAAGGTTAAGGTGCTTGAGGGTAGCCTTTGTGCCTATGGTTGGGCAACAATATTGTTATATTGTCTATGGAAAAATGAGCACATCCCTTCATTTCTAACAATATCTATAGGGTTTGAAGTCTTATTTCAACAAATAATTTTCGTCCCTTTTAACATAATGTGAACCCGAAATCAACTATGACTTTGAAAGATGAAGGAAAAGCAAAATAGACATGCCATCAAATAAATTTACATGATCATTTCTTTGAAACTCAAAAATGATTTTGTTAGGTAGTACATTTCAAATCACACGCCTTAGATTCAAAGTCTAAGAAATCACTAATGTAATTCCCCAAATAGCTCTTTATGGCAGAAATAAATAATAATATCCCAAACGTAACAAGTTTAACAATGTTTGAAACAAGAGGGACGCAAAACCTCAACAATATCTCAATGAAAATTAAATAAACTAAATTAAATTGCATTTGTCTTTTTACAAGCAAGGATTTTTCTCCTCTAGACATGAAATATCAAGAAAAATTAATGGAAGAATTTAGAGAAAGAGTTGATCAAAATTTGATCTTCATGTTGCCAAACATACATGGAAAACCTAATGGAAAGAATCAAGAATAAAGAAAGACGAGGAAGAAAGTTAAGTAGGCCAATTCACAAAATCTTGGAAAGGAAAAACTTGCTTCTTGTGAACTCTTCACTGCTGCAAAAGCTCCTAACTGCCAACAATAACCTACAAACCAACCTGTTGAATGTATTTCACCTCTTCTATAATAATCCTCTCTTCATCTTCTTGAAACTTATTTTTAGTTAGATTTTTATGTGTCCCTTTGTAAATTTTAACTATAACACCATGTTTCCCCCAGTTTGTAAATATAACTATAAAATCCAAGAGACTATGGAAAACTTAATATGTGTGAATGTTTGATTTGATGGACCTTTGTATAAAAGGTCAATGAATTTAAATTATGTTATTTACTAGAAAAATGGATAAGTGTTTCATGACTGCTAGAAGTGGGGTGTACTAAGAAAGACCACGAATGCTATGAAAAGAGATGGTGAAGGGGACTAGGAATGGTTGCGTTAACCTTCACCAAACTAGTACCTTACTGGATTTAAATTGCTTAGGTCCAGAACATTCATCTGACCCAAAAATGAATTACAGTCAGAATGGTAGGTGGGAAGACCTCCTCAAGAGTTAGTGAGGGGATGGGGCAGAGCACCCATCTATAAGGCTTCCAGACCTGACCACGGACTGGGAATTTGAGCCACACACAACCTTGTTGAAATAAGAAATAAAGGAAGGTGTGGTGGATGGGGGTGAAGAGCGCAGAGACGAGAATCTAAGCTCCCAGGTTCAAGAAAGAAGGAGGAGATAAGCATTTTGGTCGCATAAAATGGCTGAGAAGGTTATGACCCAAGCTGATAAATGAGGATGATCCTCCTTGCTTGATATCATGTAAACCATTGTCAAGATCATGCGGGAGAAGGAGAGTAACCTTCATCCCTATCTATTTATGTGCCGGAAGAAGCGATTCAATCTCAAGCATCTTGGTCTAGCTCAGGGGTGGCTAGTGGTAAATCCGTTAGGAGTGACTGAGCCTATGGTTGGGTGGAAACAAGCACTCCTTCCAGCAGTTGCTTCACGTTATCTAGTTCTAATAAGTGTTTTCATACTCTATGCATTGAATTGGAAATTAAGGGGTGCATGCATGTATGTACATATCTATAAATGGTTTATGTATTGAAATAGTTAAGTTATGTGTATACGTTGACTTCCTTGAGAACTTATGCTTTTGCTTTTCCCGTATTCTCCAGTTTAACCCTCGAAGGTGTCTTCCCTAGGGAGCTACCTCATAGCTCCGGAGTCAGAGCACACCTCTTGGAACTGCTACCATCTCGGTAATCCCACGAGTTTACACCACCCTATTTCAGAACTTAAAGTTATGTGAGTTAGGAAGGTGTTTCCTTCAAACTAGTAGCCTGAGAGACCTTGAACTCGCACCCATGACCTTAACCAAAACCTGGCTAAGAGTAGAGCTCATAGCCCGAGAGTCATCTGAAGGTCCATGTGACTTGGGTCTAGGAACCTTGCCCTAAGCTCGAAAGGAGCTACCTCATAATAGTTTTAGAGTTTAGGGAGTTCGATGCCCTCGAATGTCAAACTTCACGATAGTCAAAGTTACTCGAACTCCCTGAGTAACAAGAGTCATAGATGAATCAAGAACCCGACTCAAAGATCCACTGAAGTTAACAGATCAAACACTAGCCTCTTGATTAGATCGATGGTTTAGAATCATTGTGGAGCGCGAAGGTGAAATTAACAGATGTGCTAGTTCACAGCCCGCAATCAACCCACGCCATTGATCTTGTCAGGGTGAAGGATCAACGACCACGATTAGAAAGAGTCAGGAGAGTTCTTTCCATATTGTGGAGATTGGGCCTCGCAATCACTGTGAATCGTCGATCTATGAACAAAGATCGATGGTTGGGAGTCACTGCGGAGCGCAAAGGTGAAATTTACGAACGTGCTAGTTCACGGCCCACAATCAACCAACACCGTTGATCTCATTGGGGTGGAGAATCAACGACCAAAATTAAATAGAGTCGTGCGAGCACTTTTCCGATTGCGGAGATTAAGCTCTCTGAAAAAGAACGAGCACATTGGGGCCTTGCAATCACTATGAACCATAGATCTGTGAACAAATCAGTATTGTCTGGATCTCGACCATGAAAATCTGAGGAAGGTTGAAAGACGATTAGACTGAAGCGACGAGGCACAGTGACGCCATCCATGTTGACGTGGATTTAATCTTGATAGGCCACATGCCACTTGGATTCATGTGCATCACACACCCTACAACCCATTTTGAATGTGATACGCGTCATCCCAGACAAGGGTACATGTCGCCCCTGACCCAGCCACATGTCAGCCCTTGGTACATGCCCACCTCGCCCATGTGGTTGGTGAAATTATTGGGATTCCGAGAGTCCGAGACTTCAGGATTCCAGAGGATTTGAGATGCTTCAAAAATCCCCGAAGTGTTAAAGTGACAGAGTCGATCATTAACTCCGGAGAAGAGCACTCTGGAGGAACACGAGGAGTGAAGTCCCGAAGACCTAAAGTCCTGATGTGCCGAAGTCCATCGGAACTGTCTGTTGGAAGGGGATGCATGGCACTCGATCTGTAACTCCGAGTACAGAGTACTTCGGAGAGAAAAGGCTTTGGAACATTCAAAACTACCGAACGTCGAAGTCCTGAAGTGAATCAGGGTCGTCAAAATCTTTGAGGACACAGGGCATCAGATTGTGAACTTCAGAGATTTGCCACTCTAGAGGATTCGCGCAGTGGTTGTCTTGGCACCTATTGTCTTGGCATCTAGTCATAGACCACAGTCATATGCGAGTATAGATGAATGGAAGGGGTTAGGCCTGGAATTCAAATCTTGAAGGGCGAACACCAAATCTCCCGTGAACCTATGAATTAGTAAAGGACTAAGCCTAGACGTTGCATTTGTTGGTGAATGTATTTCTGCCATAAAATTAAGAATGCTGGAAGATCCAAAATATCAGAGAACTCAGGGAGAAACACATTGAGTCGAACCCACATAGAAGCCTCGTGGCCTCAACCAATGAACACCTGAATAAATTGGGATAGGATAACTTCCATCTCTAAGCTCAATTAGGAGCATGGAGACCATGGCTGGATAGCTCTGGAAGAGCAGAATGGAATAGAGACCTTGAATGGGGGTTTTGATTTTTTTAAGAAGAACGAAATTTCGACGCCCCACCATGGGTGTGTTACAAATTTGTATCAGAGCGTGGCTGCAACACTTGGCCTACTTGGGGTTGTTATCCCCCACTTTTAGGGATAACTAGGAGATCATGTCTCTAGGCCCACAGGTCCTATACATGGAGTACTGAGAGTCAGATCGACTTTAGCATGGCCCTGGAGGGACGACCTTTTCATCATTTGAGAGGCTCTATCTTGTTAGTAGCAATGACATCCATCACCACCGTCTTGGTCTTGTGTCATAGATGGCTCTTGCTCCATGAGGTAATGAGTCTAGGTATCATGGTATGTGTCACTTTGATCATCAAAACCCTTGAATATGTGCATCCGTTTCCTTTTATTTCTAACGAATTCTTGGATCTTATGCTTTCCCACTTGACCATGTCTGGGGGGATTGGCAGGATGCCCTAGTAAGCCTGTGTCCGTAGGTTTTGGTTTTCCACTAGGGAGGGATTCTGAAAATCCATCGTCTGCTCCCATCATAACACTGGTTTTTCATCTTGCTTCCCACCCATCTATCCCTTACACTTGTCCTGACAATGGGTTTACCTATTTATAGGATTTCACCTTACCTCATGGGAAGAAGGGGCTAAAGGCCCAGAAGGTAAAAGAAAGATGGCAAAAGATAAAATCATAAGAATAAAACCTCGAGATGCTTAGGGATCCATGAGAAAGCAACAAAAGGCTTCTCATCAAGAAACAAGAGGGACCCATAAAAACAACAAAACAAGACCTAGTCAAAGGATAGGGGGTCTCATCACGAGCCAACCTATTAGGTCCATGGGTACCTAGAAGTATGACATTACCACCATCTAGTTACCATGCAAGAGTAGTGACTCTTGGTTGCATGGCCAAGGGAAAGGGGGTCTCATCAGGAGCCAACCTTCTCATTTATGCAAAAGTACTTGCGGGTAACGTTGTCACCACTGGTCACCATGCCATGGAAGTGTGCCTTGATTAGCCTCTTGAAGAAAAAGCAATAAAGAATAAAAGAATAAAGACATGGGCTTAGAAATATTTACATCCAAGATAGGTTCATCTCACCTTCTACAAAGGCACCCACAGGTAACACTTTGCACCCTCTGCTCTCACTGCACCCACTTGCTTGGACATCCCTTACCCACATAACCCACTTACATGGCTTAGATGAGGTCTCTTCCAAAAACTTTCCTTTTCCAGTGGACACTAGCCCAATAGGATGCCTTGTCATTTTCTCCAAACTTGTATTGCAGGCTCGTGTAATGTCTTTGAGATTTTAACTGATGTATTAGGGATTTTATGCACATGTTTAATAATATTGATGATGAGATGTGATTGACATTGCTATGATCCTTGTGACATATGAGCCCATGGAGGGCGTTGTTGTTGTTGTGTAGGAACATGCCCGGTGGATAGGTACAATTTTGGACCAGTACACATGGGGAGATGATCAGTTCGGACCTCCATGGGGCTGAAGATCCCATCAGATGTATGTTGAGATCCCATCAGGGGGTAGGGACAAGACAGAGATGGATCAGGGGCTTTGCACTAGAGAAGAGGAGGATGTTCCACCAGAGGCACCATGGCAGAGCTTGACCTAGGGGGATTGTACCCTTTTCAGTGGAACGTTGGACTTGGAAGGCCTAGGACGTCACCCATGATGATCATGATGTCATCCAGCCTTATGGACATCTTGGGAGGTAGTGTTGGCACGTGTGGAAGGTTGGAGAAGCCCAACGAGGGCTAACGTTTTGCTCCAGGATGCTACATCTTCCCTAGAAGGGGATAATGTCYCCCTTAAAGGGGCATGATGTCTCTCTTTAGCTTGATTAGGGTTTAATTTTGAACATTTAATGTAAAACAATATGTTTTTAGTATTTTGGCCTTGTCGACCTTTTTATGACCTGAAMRTGAAATTAGGTCATTGATACACTATAAATTGAGGGTTTTTACTCTCATATTTTCAGGATCTCTCACTCACCACTTGCTGAGGTCTGAAATTTTCACCCTCTTTAAGGTTTTGGATTAAATTTTGAGGTGCAAGTGTTGAAGGAGACTTTTTATTGGCATTTTGGCATTTATCTTGGTGGAAGGTGTTACAACTAGGGTTTGCTACTTGATTTCTTGGTTGAATGTAAGTAAATTTCTGCAAAACTTCTTAATTTAATGGTTGTAGTCTTATTTCTCTTGCATTTATGGTTATGATTTGCTAAATAAACCCTAGGGGACAAGCACACATTGTAGGTCCTTGTCTCATGTGCCCATCAAGATTCTTAGCCATTTCATTTGTTGAAGTGAGACAGAGCCTTGCCCTAGCAACACTCTACTCTTTCATGCTGAAGAGGATTGAGTCTAGCCTTAGCTACACTCTATCCTTCCTCTTCATTTCTAGTCATTTTTACTTCTTTGAGCTAAGAAGAAGAATACGCATAAGGGCTTAGTTCAACTACACCTTGATGAGCCATTTTTCTAGGGTTTGCTGGTAAAGCCTTGCCATAGCAACACGTTTCCTTGCAAATCCTCTTGTCTTAGTTTTATGCCACTTCTTGTGCTAGCCGTTTTTCCATTGAGTTAAGGGAGGAGAAGAGAGCACTGAGGCCTAGTTCTCCTACACCGAAGTGAGCCTCTCTCCCCTAGGGTTTGGAATTTGAGGCCTTGCCATAGCAACACCTCAAAGCTTCACCTTCCAGTCCTTAGCTTTACTATCTTCTTGATCCTTCAGCTCCTTCGTCCTCCCTTTGACTCCATTAACCCTGTAAACGCACTGATCTAA
The DNA here is from genome assembly GCA_000966675.3 of Picea glauca. Classification (NCBI taxonomy): domain Eukaryota; kingdom Viridiplantae; phylum Streptophyta; class Pinopsida; order Pinales; family Pinaceae; genus Picea; species Picea glauca. Next base: position 115,534 of record JZKD02S0016250.1, read on the forward strand.
GACCGATCTTGTGAATGTCATGATCAAAACCACTGTCAACACTTTGAATGAAACCCTAACTACTAACCCTAGCTTAAAAAACTAACCTTGCTAATCTATTGTTGTCGTCATCTCTTGCTATTAATATCACTTGTGCAGCTAACATTTTTCTTATGAGCAATTCAATGGTTATTTAAGGAAATTACTTGAATGAAGTGTTGATTATTACATTTAATGCCACATTTTTCTTAAATATTTATTGAAGAAGTGACATTACATATCGTTGTTATTTTATAAACATTGACTTCATCAACATTTATTAGTCAATTGCTTATATATATCAGATAGTCATTAATTATATGAAGTACTAACCAAGTGAGTGATCTTGCACATACATATTTCTTGTTGCTTTGTCTCGGGCATGTACATATCTTTTGGTTATACTTCTCTTTATTGGTTGGTTAGCTGGACTATCTGCTCGATGGTGACTTGTGAGGGGGGAAACTTATGTTCGTCTTATAATCCTTTGCCTTCTCAAAAAACCAGGTCACCAGGGATGTCTCCCCTGGGACTTACCTCCCTAAACAGAAATAACCATACCATTGAGGTGACATTGGGTGGGATTGGTTCTAGTTACGCCAGTTTGCCTCTTCAATCTCTAGCCTTTATCCTTACTACAAACTGTGCGATAACATTTTGGCACTGTTGTCGGGGAACACTGAGTCAATTCTCCTCAAGACAACATTTTTTGGTAAGCCTTGCCTCTAGAGTTATCTTACAAGCTTACTTGGCGAATCCACTTAGGGTGTTTTCCCTTATCTTTTGATAGTTTCAAGAAAATGTTTTGGGGACTCCATTGATGACGAAGCCAACACTGACTTCACAATGGGATCCCGGGAACTACAAGCCTTTAGACATGAGAAAAATCCTAGGATACTGATGGAAAATGCCCCCGATATCCGAAAGATGGTTCCCTAGATTCACTGGTAGCGATGGGGAAAGAGCTGACTTTCATATGAATGAATTTTATTCTTATTTTGGACTCCATCCTGTCAATGATGATGCCGAAGATGTAGTGATGAAACTTTTTCCCACCACTCTTCACGAGAATGCTAAAAAATGGTATGATGACCTTCTCGATGCTAGCATCACCTCTATGAACCAGCTGGAAGAAGTCTTTCTCAAAAAGTGGGGTATAAAATTGGAAGAGATCCAAACATTGCTAAAAAGACTGTAGTACACAAAACAAGGTGAAATTGAGACTGCTTGGAACTTCCGGAATAGATTTGAGAGTTTGTTGTATCAACTTCCTAGAGACCATTATCCTGAGGACAAATACCTTGTGTATCTCTTTACCAATGCACTCTTGGTGCATTTAAGGTTTCTCCTAAGTAAAAATAATCCAATGAAACTCTATGAAGTTGGTAATGTGGCCGTACAAATCAAGGAAACTATCTTTTTGTCTAGAATAAAAAACGTTTTTTCCCCCAGGAAACAAAATCAATGATCATGAAGATACCTCAGACGCTCTCAAATTGAAGAAAATAGTTTCCCTTGAAAACTTTATTTCTGATTTTCAAGAAGAAGGGGAACAATTTATTGACCAAAAAAATACTAAGGAGAAATCTCTTGATGAGGTTTTGCAAGAGCAAGGGATCATTGAAAACGTAGCTAAGGATCTGAAACCCGAACAAGATGATGAAAAATCAATCTGTGCTCTTCCCTCTGATGAAGCTTTCCATGACCCTATTCCATCTGCACAACAACAAGACGATGAGGTTCGTTGCTTTCCTTTTCAAAATTTCGATGATACCTTGTTCCGTGATTGATAAAGTGAAGGAGGAGTGGTTTTCCCGAGAGAAGTAGATTTTCCCTACTATACAATTAAAGAAGAAGGGGCAACTCATGAGGATGAAACAATGATGCATGTTGAAGACACCCAATTCCTCAAAGCTCCTACACAAGAAGAAAAAGTAAGTTACCCTCCTTTCCAAGATTTTGATAATTGTCTACTTTATGATTTGGAAAAAGGGGAGGAAATGGGTGAGCCTTCAAATGTTTTGAATCCTCCATGTTATGATACTGATACTGACATAGTTGATATTAATGAGTTCATACATGTTGGAAGACGTAAATGGGATATAGCTGGTTTTGATGTGGACCCCATTTATGACATTGAAAGTCATTCCCAACTGTTGCCCTCACAGTTATCACATCAAATTACTTTTGATTTTGACCAATGGCAACAAGGGGATGATTTTTTTACCGATGCTCACCAAACACCCAAGGTTGGCCTAATACCTTGTTTTCCTTATGATTTTCGGTCTTACCTTGAGGGTTTTGATGAATACTCCTCTGAGCACTTGGATTTATTCTATGAAAATTATTATCACCCACTGTTGTTATTTGGTTTTGATAGGTGTGAGAACAACGTTTTCCCAAAGAAGGATTCTCATGACATATTTCTCCAGCCACCTCTTATTACTTTACCTTGTTGTGTCATTAAGGGTGTAGTTGGGAATTATATCCTTTGCGTTGAGTTTTCTCTAAGGAAAACCCTAGAGTTCAAGGGTTGGTTAAGAATTACAAGTTTAAGCCTACCATCTCAGAGTCTTAACTTTTCCTCGAGAATTTGCCAATCGTCTACTACATCTTTGTCAATCCCTTCCCAAGCTTCAGAGTATAAGGGAATCCTAGGTAGCCAGTTTTTCGACCTTTCGAGTCAATGTTCTGAACCTTGGACTTTTTATGACCCCTTCCTGAAGTGGATTGAGTACTTTCATCAAATATGGACTTGAAAATATTTTATCCCTCCCACCCGCCTCCATGAGTTAGGCTTTGTGACCTTCGATGATATGATATATGTTCTAACCCATGTCATTTTTGTGCTTAACTTATCACTATTTTGGTTTATGATGAACCAAAAAGGTAGGTATTATGGGACATTATTGGATTGGTTACAATGGTCGTTTGACTACATCGAACATCCAGCCAACAGGTAAGTACAGGTAAGTGGGAATTTTGCATTCATGTATTATACCATTTGCATTGCATGTTAGTTTGCTTTCACATTCACACTTATAATTTCTTTATTTCAGTTATATATAAATGCTGGGGTGACATCACCACCCCATTTTGTTACTAATGTTTTCTATTGAGATCAAGCAGGCACGCAGGTTATGCCAGAGATGTTGAGGTTCTCATGCACTCTACGATGATCACATGTCCCTGAGTTGGAGCCAGATGTTATCCCCTACTTTTAGGGATAACTAGGAGATCATGTCTCGAGGCCCATAGGTCCTAGACATGGAGTACCGAGAGTCAGATCGACTTTAGCATGGCCCTGGAGGGCCCACCTTTTCTTCATTTCAACGCCTCTATCTTGTCAGTAGCAGCAACATCCATCAACATTGGCTTGGTCTTGTGTCAGAGACGGCTCTTTCTCGATGAGGTAATGAGTCTAGGTATCATGGTATGTGTCACTTTGATCATCAAAACCCTTGAACATGTGCATATGTTTCCTTTTATTTCTAACGAATGCTTGGATCTTACACTTTCCCACTTGACCATGTCTGGGGGGATTGACAGGATGCCCTAGTAAGCCTGTGTCCGTAGGTTTTGGTTTGCCACTAGGGAGGGATTCTGAAAAGCCATCGTTTGCTCCCATCATAACACCAGTTTTTCATCTTGATTCTCTCCCGTCTATCCCTTACACTTGTATGGGCAATGGGTTGACCTATTTACAGGATTGCACCTTACCTTGTGAGAAGAAGGGGATAAAGGCCCATAAGGTAAAAGAAAGATGGAAAAAGATAAAATCCTAAGAATAAAACCTCGAGATGCTTCACCTAAGGATCCTCGAGAAAGCAATAAAAGGATTCTAAGGAAGAAACAATAGGGACCCGTAAAAATAACAAAACAAGACCTAGTCAGAGGATAAGGGGTCTCATCACAAGCCAACCTATTAGGTCCATGGGTACCTAGCAGTATGACATTACCACCATCTGGTTACCATGCCAGGGTAGTGACTCTTGGTTGCATGGCCAAGGGAAAGGGGGTCTCATCACGAGCCACCCTTCTCATTTCTACAAAATTACTTGTGGGTAACACTGTCACCACTGGTCACCACGCGAGGGCAGTTACCCCTGATTAGACTCTTGAAGAAAAAGAAATAAAGAATAAAAGAATAAAATAATAAAATAATAAAGGCATGGGCTTGGAAATATTTGCATCCAAAACAGGTGCAACTCGCCTTCTACAAAGGCACCCATAGGTAAAGCTTTTCACCCTCTTCTCTCACTGCACCCACTTTCTTGGACATCCCTTACCCACATCACCCACTTACATGGCTCATATGAGGTCTCTTCCGGAAACTTTCCTTTTCCAGTGGACACTAGCCCAATAGGACGAACCGTCATTTTCTCCAAACTTGTATTGCAGGCTCGTGTAATGTCTTTGATATTTTAACTGATGTATTAGGGATTTATGTAGATGTTTAATAATATTGATGATGAGATGTGATTGGCATTTCTATGATCCATGTGACTTATGAGCCCACAAAGGGCATAGTTTTTGATGTGCAGGATCATGCCTGATGGACAAGTACCATTTTGGACCGATACACATGGGGAGATGATCAGTTCGGACCTCCATGGGGCCGAAGAGCCCATCATATGGATGTTGAGACCCTATCAGGGTGCAGATATAGGACAAATATGGATTAGTGGCTTTGCACCGGAGAAGAGGAGGATGTTCCACCAGAGGCACCCTGACAGAGCTTGACCTAGGGGGATTGTTCCCTTTTCAGTGGAACGTTGGTCTAGGACGTCACCCATGATGATCATGACATCATCCAACCTTATGGACGTCTTGGGAGGCAGTGTTGGGACGTGTGGTAGGCTGGAGAAACCCAAGGAGGGCTAACATTTTGCTCCAGGATGCTGCATCTGCCCTAGAAGGAGCTAACATCTCCCTTAAAGGGGCATGACGTCTCTCTTTATCTTGATTAGGGTTTAATTTTGAACATTTAATGTAAAACAATATGATTTTTAGTATTTTGGCCTTGTCGGCCTTTTTATGACCTAAAAGTAAAATTAAGTCGTTGGTACACTATAAATTGAGGGTTTTTACTCTCATTTTTTCAAGATCTCTCACTCACCACTTGGTGAGGTCTGAAATTCGCACCCTCCCTCTTTAGGGTTTTGGATGAAATTTTGAGGCGTACTTGTTGAAGGAGACTTTTAATTGGCATTTTGGCATTTATCTTGGTGGAAGGTGTTACAACTAGGGTTTGCTACTTGATTTCTTGGTTGAATGTAAGTAAATTTCTGCAAAAATTCTTAATTTAATGGTTGTAGTCTTATTTCTCTTGCATTTATGGTTATAATTTTCTAAAAAAACCCTAGGGGACAAGCACACATAGTAGGTCCTTGTCTCATGTCCCCGTCAAGATTCTTAGCCATTTCATTTGTTGAAGTGAGAAAGAGCCTTTCCCTAGCAACACTCTACTCTTTCATGCTGAAGAGGATTGAGCCTAGCCTTAGCTACACTCTATACTTCCTCTTCATTTCTAGTCATTTTTACTTCTCTGAGCTAAGAAGAAGAAAACACATCAGGGCCTAGTTTAGCTACACCTTGATGAGCCGTTTTCCCAGGGTTTGCTGGTAAAGCCTTGCCATAGCAACACGTTGCCCTGCAAATCCTCTTGTCTTAGTTTTATGTCACTTCTTGTGCTAGCCGTTTTTCCATTGAGTTAAGGAAGGAGGAGAGAGCACTGAGGCCTAGTTCCCCTACACCGAAGTGAGCCTCTCTCCCCTAGGGTTTTGACTTTGAGGCCTTTCCATAGCAACACCTCAAAGCTTCACCTTCCAGTCCTTAACTTTACTATATTGTTGATCCTTCAACTCTTGCATCCTCCTTTTGACTCCATTAAGCCTGGAAACGCATTGATCTAAGACCAAACTTGTGAATTTCATGATCAAAACCACTCTCAACACTTTGAATGAATCCCTAAATACTAACGCTGGCTTAAAAAACTAACCTTTCTAATCTACTACTATCATCATCTCTTGCTATTAATATCACTTGTGCAACTAACGTTTTTCCTATGAGCAATGAAATGGTTATTAAAGGGAATTACTTGAATGGAGTGTTGATTATTACATTGAATGCCACATTTTTCTTAAATATTTATTGAAGAAGTGGCATTACATATCATTTCTATTTTATAAACATTGACTTCATTAACATTTATTAGTTAATTGCTTATATATATCAGATAGTCATTAATTATATGAAGTACTAACCAAGTGAGTGAGGTTGCACATACATATTTCTTGTTGCTTTGTCTCGGGCAGGTACATATCGTTTGGTTATACTTCTCTTTATTGGTTGGTTAGCTGTACTATCTTCTCGGTGGTGACTTGTGAGGGGGGGAACTTATCTTCATCTTATAATCCTTTGCCTTATGAAAAAACCAGGTCATCGAGGACGTCTCCCCTGGGCCTTACCTCCCTAAACAGAAAGAACCATCCCATTGAGGTGACATTGGGTGGGATTGGTTCTAGTTATGCTAGTTTGCCTCTTCAATCTCTAGCCTTTATCCTTACTACAAACTGCGCGATAACAAGGCTCATGAATGAGTCACGTAGGAACCTTATTTAAAGGACTTTTAAGGGTGATACCCTATTTTAAGTTCTCCCTCAAAGAGTTTGGTTAAACATTTACTGCAGAAAAGAACAAATTTTTCTATTGTGTTTGTGTATTTAAGAAATATGAACTGTTTGTTGTCTATAAATTAATAGACCGATGGCTAACAATGATTGTTTTGTCAACACTCAAGTAGTCAGTGAATAGCGGGAAACAACAAGTATAAAGGATGGTGAGGCACCATGAAGTGTGGAATGGCTCCTACAATAGTTGTGAAGAATATAACGAGAGGAGGGTGGTGGATACCCCTTCAGATCTGGCTGAAACTGTAAGGAGCCTCATGGCCGAATTACAGAGTTGCAAGGCCGACAATGAGAGAATGATAAAGGAGCAAGAAAAACAAACGAAAATTAATGTAGTCTTGTTGCAGAGCTTATCCGACATACAGAGGCAGCTGCAACATGGACTTGCAACCAATCATGTGGACCGACGACATACAAAGATAAGTCAAAGTCCACCTGAAATACAAAAACATGGTCCCATAAGTTGCTGCATAGGGAGAAGTACCTCGAGGAAGGCCCACCCTGGAGGTAGGGGACACTCATCGAGAGAGTTCTCTAGAAAGGAAACTGACAACTCTGATGGATCTTCTAGTAGAAAAACTAGTTCACATTCTCAAAGGAAAGGAAAGAAGTGAAATATTTCCAAAATTCATGACCCTGAAGAATTCAAGAAAGCCAAACCACCCTCTTTCGATGGGGAAATTAAGAAAGGGGAAGAGGCAGAATCTTGGTTTATTGGTTTAAAGAAGTACTCCAGAGTCCATGACTACTCTGAAAACTTGAAGGCTCAAATATCCATCTTCAACTTTAATGGGAAGGCTTCCATTTGGTGGGAAGATCATAGGAATTTGAAAGGAATCCATGAGAAGGACTTATCACTGAAACACTTTGAGAAATAATTCAAGAAGAAGTATCTGTCAGAAAAATGCTTTGATGGGAAGACTAAGGAGTTCTATGAACTCAAGTTGGGACAACTCACCATAGAGAAATATATCAATAAATTCCTTAAGTTGTTGAGGTATGTATCCTACATAAAAGATGAAAAGGTAAAAGTGAATTGATTTATCAGTGGGCTACCTCAGACCTACCAGAATAGGATTGATTTTGACGATCCAAAGACCTTATAAGATACTATCCGGAAGGCAAGGTATTGCTACGAATAGTTTGGAGGTCGGACAGAAATTCGTGAGGACTGGAAGGAAGAAGAGTAGCTCGGGCTTCAAGAAAAAGGGGTTTAAATCCTCAATATTTAAGAGCTATGGGAAGGGCTCTAGTATAATCCTTCCTACTAAAAGTGTGTATCAAAAAAATTTCCCCTCCCAGAGTGGAAACAAACATTTTGGAACAAACCCAAGAAAAACTGATAACCCAAAGTGAAAACCCTTGAAATGTTGGGGTTGTGGAGAAGAACATCTGCTAAGAGATTGTCTACACAGACAACATAACAACATGAGAATCTATAATTTCCAAGAAGCTACCACAGTCAATGATGTGGCTAGGAGCATGCCACGGACTTATGCAGCCTTGGATAATAAACAAGCCAACCACCAAGCTTTAGTGGTGGATATGGAAGGTATGATATCCGACCATTTAGTTTTCATTTTAATTGACCTTGGTTCTAATTTGAGTTATGTGGCCCCTCAGAATATTCATAAGTGTAAACTACAACCAGTTAGACATGTTAATCCATGGTTAGTAAAACTAGCCACTGGAACCAAAGAAAAGTAACAGAGGTCATACCATCTTGCCAATTCACTATGGATGGATTTCCCACCGAAGCGACCCTTAACATACTTCCCCTAGGATCTTACGACTTGTTGATTGGTATGGACTGGTTGGCTTCTTATAAAACTAAGCTGGATTGTTACCATAAAACTTTAGAATGTGTAAATGAAGAAGGGAGAAAGGTAACCCAAGGGATTCAAAAGCTTGTCTCAGTGAGACGAATATCATCCCTTCAAATGAAAAAGTATTGTAGAAAGGTGTTGGATTACTGAGAGGGGGGGTGAATCAGTAATAACGTAATTATAATCATTTTTCTTCAAAT
>JZKD02S0016250.1:136617-153368 GCA_000966675.3 Picea glauca
ATGTTATTTACTAGAAAAATGGATAAGTGTTGCATGGCTGCTAGAAGGGGGTGTACTAAGAAATACCACAAATGCTATGAAAAGAGATGGTGAAGGAGAATGGGAATGGTTACTTTAACCTTCACCAAACCAGTACCTTACTGGATTTAAATTGCTCAGGGCCAGAACATTCCTCTGACCTAGAAATGAATTATAGTCAGGCTAGTAGGTGGGAAGACCTCCTTAAGAGTTAATGAGGGGATGGGGCAGAGCACCCATATGTAAGGCTTCTAGACCTAACCATGGACTGGGAATTCAAGCCACACGTAACCTTGCTGAGACAAACAATAAAGGAAGGTGTGGTGGACGGGGTGAAGAGCACATAGACGAGAAGCTAAGTTCTCGGGTTCAAGAAAGAAGGAGGAGATAAGCATTCTGGTTGTAGGAAATGGCTGAGAAGGTTATGGGACAAGTTGATAAACAAGGTCAGTCGTCCTTGCTTGATATCATGTAAACCATTGCCAAGATCATGCGAGAGAAGGAAAGTAACCTTCGTCCCTATATATTTATGTGCTGGAAGAAGAGATTCAATCTCAAGCATCATGGTCTAGCTCGGGGGTGGCTAGTGGTAAATCCATTAGGAGTGACTAGGACTATGGTTGGGTGGAAACAAGAACCCCTTCCAACAATCGCTTCACGTTATCTGGTTCTGATAAGTGTTTTCATACTCTATGCATTGAATTGGAAACTAAGGGTTGCATGCATGTATTTACATATCTATAAATGGTTTATGTATTGAAATAGTTAAGTTATGTGTATACGTTGGCTTCCTTGAGAACTTATGCTTCTATTTTTCCCGTATTCTCCAGTTTAACCCTCGAAGGTTTCTTCCCTAGGTAGCTACCTCATAGCTCTGAATTCAGAGCTAGCCTCTTGGAACTGCTACCATCTCGGTAATCCCATGAGTTTACCCCACCCTGTTTCAGAACTTAAAGTTCTGTGAGTTAGGAAGGCGTTTCCTTCAAACCAATAGCCTGTGAGACCTTGAATTCATGCCCACGACCTTAACCAAAACCCGACTAAGAGTAGAGATCATAGCCTGAGAGTCATATGAAGGTCCATGTGACCTGGGTCTAGGAACCTTGCTTTAATCCCAAAAGGAGCTAGCTCATAATAGTTTCAGAGTTTAGGGAGTTCGACGCCTTGGGATGTCAAACTTCACGATAATTAAAGTTACCCGAACTCCATGAGTAATAAGAGCCATAGATGAATCAAGAATCCGATAGAGGAGATGAATGTGAGCCGTTCAGTGGGAGGAAAACCTATCTCAATCGTCGGATCAACTCAAAGATCCACTGGAGTTAACGGATCAAACACCAGTCGCTCGATTAGATCGATGGTTGGGAATCATTGTGGAGCATAAAGGTGAAATTAATGAATGTGTCAGTTCACAACCCATAATCAACCCACGTTGTTGATCTCATCGGGGTGAAGGATTAACGAACACAATTAGACCGAGTCGAGCGAGTGCTTTCCATATTGCTGAAATTGGGCCCCGAAATCACTATGAACCGTCGATCTATGAACAAAGATCGATGGCTGAGAATCATTGAGGAGTGTGAAGGTGAAATTTACGGATGTGCTAGTTCACGGCTCACAATCAACCAACTTCATTGATCTCGTCGGGGTGGAGAATCAACAACCACAACTAAACAAAGTCGAGCGAGCACTTTTCAGATTGCAGAGATTGAGCTCTCCAATAAAGAGAGAGCATGTTAGGGCCCCACAATCACTATGAATCGTCAGTCTATGAACAAATTAGTATTGGCCGGATTGCATCTGTGAAAAACTGAGGAAGTTTGAAAGACTATCAAACCGGAGCGACAAGGTGCAGTGACGCCATCCATGGTGATGTGGATTTAAGCTTGATGGGTGATGTGGATTTAAGCTTGATGGGTCACGTGCCACTTGGATTCATGTGCATCACACACCCTACAATCCCTTTTGAATGTGACACATGTCATCCTATATGAGGTTATGTGTCGCCCCTGACCCAACTACGTGTCATCCCCTGGTACATTCCCACCTCGCTCATGTGGTTGGTGAAATGACTTGGATTTCAGGAGTCCGGGATTTCAAGACTCCGGAGGATTTGAGGTGCTTCGAAAATTCCCGAAGTGCCGGAGTAGATCCTAGTCATTGGCACAGAAAGACACGTGGCAGTAGACCATTAAATCCAGAGAAGAGCACTCTGGAGGAACATGAGGAGTGAATTCCCAAAGACCTAAATGTAGATTTTAACCTTGTATAATATTTACTGCAAATAGATTTTCATCTCAAGAATAGAAAAGATACAATGGAAAATACAAACATTACACAAAGATTTTTCCCCCGAAAACCCAAACCGGGAAAACCAACATATTCTATATTCATTCATTGTGATACACTGTTTATAATAAATATACATATAAGAGCCAGAGTCATCCAAAATCCTAACCCAATGACCTAGATTAGTCAACAACCCTAATTCCTTAACCGTAAATAGAAAACCATCAGCAAAGAAACCATGTGCCGAAAAACCACCTAAATATGTGACACGTTTTCCGAGCCCCCTGCACCCCCAAAGGGGGGGCCTAGAAACCACCCTGTGCGCCCGACACAATGCTCAAAAACTTCTACTCATGCAAAGAATATAACACATACCCAACACTAAAGTCCCGAAGTCCATTGGAATTGTCCGTTGGAAGGAGACGTGTGGCGCTCGATCTGTAACTCCGGGTATGGAGTACTTCGGGGAGTACTTCAGATATTTTCCACTACGGAGGATTCTCACGGTGGTTTTCTTGGCACCTATTTTCTTGGCGTCTGGTCATAGCCCACATTCATATTCGAGAATATATGTATGGAAGGGGATAGGCCTAGAATTTAAATCCCAAAGGTCGAATGTTGAATCTCCCGTGAACCTGTGAAGGACCAAGTCCATACGTTGGATTTGTTGGTGAATGGATTTCCACCATAAAATTAAGAATGTTGGAATATCTGGAATATCAGAGAACTCAAGGAAAAATACATTGATTCAGACCCACGTAGAAGCCTCGTGGCCTCGACCAATGAACACCTGAAGAACTTGGGAGAGGATATCTGCCAACTTTGAGCTCGGTTCAGAGCATGGAGACCATGGTTGGATAGCTCTGGAAGAGCATAATGGAATAGAGACCCCGAATGAGGGTTTTGATTTTATCAAGAAGAACAAAATTTCAACGCCCACCATGGGTGTGTTACATGAACTCTAATATTTGTGCCATCAACTATGACCCACTTTAGAAGCTGAGGAATTTATTTCAATAAACAATTTTCCAAAAATAACTCATCACCAATCTAAAAAATAGTCTCGATTGTAATTCAATGTTTATCACATGATAGTCATGATTTATTCCATGGAAACCAATTCCAAAGTGTTCTTTGTGTCTTTATCTTTCCAATGAGCTATCATTTTCTCAAATTGGGCGTCGAGATCAAACGTTATGGCCTTCGAAAGATGAAGACCCATTAACCATTGATCTATGCACGTGAATTATGAGCCCTTCATTAAAAATCCACCCCATTTATCCTACATGTATTAGGGAATAGTTCTCATACATGTTCATAATAAAAATGCATCCCCATATTAATTGTGTGTGAAATAGAGAGAACTATGCATTTCTTAGCTTGTGCACAATGTAACTTTTGGTTGCCACATCATCATCCAGTCATCATGCCAAATCACTTTCCCAGTCATCTGTGTCCAATAAGTATCATCCAAGTGTCACCCATGTGTAGGTCCACTTCAATTCCACATGTCACAATGTGATAGGTCCACCTCACTGCCATGTGTCACCCAGGGATAGATCCACCTCACTACCACGTGTCCCAATATGATAGGTCCAAGTCACTATCATGTGTCCCAATATGCCAAAGGAGGGGGAAAGGGATAAACCTTAGGAATATAATCAATAATTACATGAAATAATAAAATTGGAAAATATAATTACCTAGAAATAGGGAAATGCAGAGGTAGGTAATGTGGGTTGGTAAAACTTGGTAAAAAAGACTTATTAAAAATGATTAAGTGTTGAGACTTGCAAGGTTGTAGACTCATGGGGGTGTGGGGGTAGGATAATGTAGAAAAATCATAAGATGGGCTCACGCATTCAAAAGTAAAAAATAAACTAAGTATAAGACTCATTAAATACTAAGTGTAAGACTCGGTAAAGACTAAGTGTAAGACTCAGTAAAATGACTAAGTCATGAGGGTGAAATTTGGGTAATGCGAAAATGGGAAGGGAAAATTGAGTATTGCGGTTTGCAGGACTAGGAGTATTTTTGGGTGAGGGATAGCTTGGTCTCCCCCAATGAGACTTCCACAAAAAAAATTTGACTAAGAGTTGGTATTATTGGGTGGGGAAAAATAACTACATATGGAGTATGGGTAGTAGTGAAAATGACTAAGTATGGGAGAGTATTGTAGAGGAATATGGAGAGTAATGAAAAATGACCAAGTACGGAGACTGGAGAGTAAGGAAAATGACTTAAATGGCTAAGTTTGGGGAAACATAATGTGGGGTAAAATTGGAATATCTTGGGAATATGACCTATGTTTTAGATTCCATAAAATGTTGGACGAAGCTGAGACATAGGGCTATTCAGTGAGAAGATGACATAAGCTATTTATTTCTTTTAGTATATTTTTATTTTCCCCTCTTTTTGTTTAAGAGAGAAACGATGATTGTTGTCCTTTCATGATGAAAAATTGCAATACTAAAGCTGATTTAAAACTTGTTGGGTCTTCATGATCAACAGGTGAGGGTTATTTGACACTTTCCAAATTTGAAAAAAAAATAGTCTCCATTTGAAAAAGACATAGGTTCACATATTTACCCCCAATCACTTAGTTTATGGGGGTCAGGAAAACTCATCAACATATATTATCCCTCGAGTTCTATGATCACCCCACACCTGCCACCCCCAACCCCCAATATTTATTTTAAATAACTTAAGATCAATGATAAATATACTCGATCGTATAGGAATTTTGGGTTAACGAGATGAAATAAGAAAATATTGAAGACAATGATATATATTCTAGTTAGTTTTTATGTGGTCTCATTGTTCACAAAGACTCTTATAGAAGAGGCCATTAGTGCTATCAAGGATATAACTAATGAAGAGACAACTAGTTTGGTTAACGTTTGCCAAAAATCCACTTATTTCACGTTTTGAGGGGTTTTCTGTGAACATAATGAGGGTGTCACAATGAGATCTCCTCTATCACATATTGTTTCCAATCTATCTATGGAACATTTTGAGAAACACACCATCATATCATTTCCACTCAAACCCAAAAAGTGGAAACGATATGTTGATGATACCGATATAGTGTGGCCTCATGGAAAAGCGAACCAAGAAATATTTGTTGAGCATCTGAATGGTAAAAAAAAAATTAAGGTTCACAATGGAAATCAGAAATATGAATAGCATATCCTTTATATATGTGCCGGTATCCAAGAAATATGATGGATTTCTAGCTCACCAAGTTTACAATAATACTACACATGCATAAAGATACTTACATGCTAATTCACATCACTTTCTGGCACAAAAGTTTGGCATGATCAACACTATGGTGAATAGGGATATGAAGAGATTTGATGAAGAGCATTTGACTCTAGAGTTAGATCACTTGGATAAAGTTTTTAAATGGAATTGTTATGATGAACAAAAAATTCAATAAGGCTTTCATAAGGGTAAGATGACACCATTCAAGACAATAGGTAATTGAGGGTGAAAATATGAAAAATATATTGTGTTGTCATACATTAAAGGTACACCAAATAAGTTGGAAAAAATTATTTAAAAGAAGAACATCATGGTCAATTTTACACCTCCTAACTCCATTAAGAGAATGGTGGATCTTGCAAAGGATCCTATTAGGTTCAAATCATGCAAAGGAGTTTACTATATACCTTGTTCTTATGGGAAAGCCTATATCGGAGAAACTAGAAGGTCGATGGATGTGAGACTTAAAAAAAATCACAACATCGATCTAAGACATAATGGACTTCTAAAATCAACCTTGGTAGAGCATCCACACCATACTAGTCACCGCATCTATTTAGAGAATACTAGAATCATTTCCAAGATTGGGAATTATGCCAAAAAAAAAGTGAAGGAAAGGATAGAGATCAAGCTGAACCCTGAAAATATAAACATGGGTGAGGGTAGAAAGTTGAGTGAAACATGGAAACCGGTGCTACAACTTCTTCAAGTTTCTTGGTAATGAAACTCTTCTCATGAATAAAATTCTTATTAGGTTCCTCCTTGTACTTAAAAGAAATGGTAATGATATGGTCCCCTTAATTTTTGTGTCTAATATAATAAGATCCGATTCATTATGTGACCACCTCAAAAAACATGTGATTACCATTTATGTACTAATAAGATGTGAGAGAAATTAGCATCCCTATGAGCTTAATAAACCCCTGAAGATGATCCCTGGGTGGAATCAAAACATTGAGAATGTTTAATTAAAAAAAAATAGAAAATGTAATTTCCCATTGCTCTTTTTACACGTTTATCGTGTGAAGAAAAATGGTTTATAATATGATTCTATATATCACTAATACATATGGTGTAGAAGTCCGACGGTAGGGATAAAATCAACCATACCGTTGGACATTACTAAGTAATTATCAATTTTTATTTATTTTTCTTGGTGCCCCAACATTTGCTAGCCTTTCGATAGATTCTAATTGTCATCGGCATTCCGAACTCTATTCAACCATTACCACAAGGGCCATGTGGTGCCCCATTGTTAAACATTGATTGCAGAGGCATGTTTATAAAACCATGAGCTATAACAACTCACTCAAGGAATTGTAAATACATGTAAAGTTAATTACAATTGACTTATGTAACCTCCCTATTGGAACACATATATTTTTCTAAACTTTAGACTTAGATAAGTTTCATTCTTGTTTAAATAAGGACAAACACACACTTGAATATCATCATTGATGAAGTCTTCCGTTGAATCCGATGATCTGAATTCCTTAAAAGTTATGGAGCCGACCACTCGTTAAAAGGTCAAATCACTAAAGGCTACCTTTGAAATGTCGGGTTTCGGGGTTTCGCGATATGTAAGAACTCCAAAGTCCCGATATATGAAATCGAGAAACTGTCTTAAGAATTAAAACTATGTTAATTAAAGGATTAAAAGCAATTAATGTTAATTAATTATATCACGATTTCGCGATTCGGGGATCCTGCCTCGAGCGACCACCAAAAGTTCCGATATGCAAAATTGCAAAACCCTTGAAGTTAATTGTGATTATTTAAAAAGTTAAACATGATTAACATTAATTACTAAATCACGATTTCACGTTTC
The DNA here is from genome assembly GCA_000966675.3 of Picea glauca. Lineage (NCBI taxonomy): Eukaryota > Viridiplantae > Streptophyta > Pinopsida > Pinales > Pinaceae > Picea > Picea glauca. The sequence continues at coordinate 144,020 of JZKD02S0016250.1, forward strand.
AGAGATCATAGCTTGAACTAATATGGGATAACCCGAGGTCCGAAAACCCGAAATCGATTAAGTTTAAACACGATTAATTAACAGGATAAACTTGATTTATTAACACATTAAGCAATCTTATCTCCTCTTAAGTTTACGTTGATTTGCAATACGGGTAAATTCAAATTTTATATATGCTTTTCCTGATCATGAAACATCGACCATTAATGGCATTAATAGTTGATCTAGGGAAATGATTTCAAATAAGATCCTGCATTATCACCCAAATCTTTTTATTAAGGCAATTAAACACATTGTCAGTGAAGGTATATGCAAATTGATGTGCTTAAGGCAAAGAAGATTTTCTCATTTTTTACATTCGTGTTTTCACAGAGCTGGCTTAGCGAAATAATCAATCTTCTACATTTTCTGTGACAGATAATAGAACTCTGAGACCTGATACCATGCCTCCAAGAAAAGCAACTAAAGTGACCGGTGAAATTTCAAGCTAGAATACAAATGCTCTTTCCGACACCTCGCCCAGAAGTATAGACACCGTCAAATCCTAGACGCAAGTATTCAACATCTTACAATATGAATTGGTAATTTTCCCGGATGATTCAAGCGACAACGAGAAGGAGGACCTATCTACCAAATACAAAATTGTTTCTCAGTCAGAGCTACATAAGATAACGACAAGGCCTAGGCTCTTTCCCTACAATGATATGGTCGGTTGGGCACTGGACCACGTAGATATCCCAACCATAACTATTTTCAATTCACAAAAGGTCACAATTGGGTCTTTCAGGCCAAAACATCTACAGGTGATGTACAAATTGTCTCCGGTGTCCAATTTCATTCACAATGCAAATTTCCTAGTAGAGTTCAACAAGAAGGAATGTGACCTATACGGAAAAAACCTTCTCGGTTTAATTAAAGAATGGTATTCTCACCCCGAGAAGTTCAGAGCCGATTCCCATGGTATATACCTAGTTTCCGCACTGGAACCTCACATAATGTACATAGAAATGATGATGTGTAGGCTCTATGGGAAGGAAAACACAACCCATTTCTTTCTACCGTGGGTACCTATTATGCACTCAGTAGCAGAGGGACACTCTTTTGGTTGGGCAAAGATATTGTCAGACAGTTTGGTTCAAGAGATTGCAAGATATCAGTTACTAAGAGCCAAAGGGAAACTGACCCAATTTTTCATGTCGGCTTATATTATGGACGTCGTCTGTTTCATGACCCCTTTTCCACTGATGGACTGGAGCTGGACTCCAAATAGTGCTGAACCCATACATATTTATCATTCGAAGCTTTGGAAAGAAAATGCAAAAGACTTCTTTAATGAGATCTGCAACTGGGTAGTGGTGCCGATGCACACCACCATATATGGCTATCCACCTCCCAGAATTTCAGAAAAAATTGTGACTAACTTGGGTAGAATAACAGACTGGTACATCGAGGAACACTTCTCCTATATTAGGGTTTTTGGCTGTTTAGATCCTCCTTATGCTCTGCCGCAATTTTTACCAAACTGACTAGTGTTTCGAGAGGTCACACGCCAAACTGTGCTCGGTGGGATTAGTAAGGAGCTCAAAACATTACAGAAAATGGTATGGCTCTCTATTCCCCTGCAGATTGGTACATTTTCCTTACTAGATTTCGGTCACTCTAAAGTAGAGTTCATGGCTTTGGAATAAATAAAGCTAGTCAACATTGAATTCAAGAAGCACGACCCACAAAAGGTCGTGGGTAATCACATGGACAAATGCAATTTGAAAAGGTATGAACTCAAAGATTCTCCTTAAGACAAGATTTTCCAAGGAACGAGATCCTATCCAGAGGTCTTGAGCCGGGTTCGATCTCTATCACCCGATAAAATTATTGAGTTTAATGACTTCTAGATGCATCGAAGAAGTATCCTCCCTAAAGTATTACAAGGAGGAACCCCAACGTCTCCAGCTGCACAACAAACGAAGACCCGAAGCTCAGAAGCAGTAGGTTCGAGTGGATAGGGAACCCGAGAAAGCCTAGAGAAGACTGAGGTTTCGACTTAGGAAGGGGATACTATATTGACAGATATACCAAGCAGTCAAGCTAAAGATCAAGCAGAGACACTGACAAAGGAGGGAGAAGAAGAGCCACTGTTTACACCAGATAAATCAACTACATACACAACTGGAAAATAGTCGTCCACCAAAATCGACAGCCCTATCCATTTCATCACAATGTTACAATTCACTAAAGGGAATACAAATGAAAAGGTAGTATTTATAGAGGACGTCACACCCATTTCGGTTGAAGAGTTGTCTCCTTCCAATTTCTTTTTCAGCAAGAAATGGAAGGCTGTGGTGAAGAGAGAAATACACCAAAAGGAAGGTTCAACTGTCAAAAGACACAAGGTGCTAATTGATGGAGAATACTTGGAGGAGGTAGACTTTGCTAAAGAAGTAGCAGGTTCACTGGGGGCTTTTGTAACAGCCAAACAATTTTCAGTTGGAAATTTAAAAGAATGACTGAAACAGAAAGAGATGCAGATAAGCCAATTGCAGAATCAAATGAAGACCGTAGAAAAGAATGTCCGGAGTGAGGTCAACAAGAGATTCAAGAAGATTAGCGCCAACGACAAACATGAAATCCAACAACTCAAATCCAGCCTCAAGGAGATGCATAGGAATACACAAGCAATCCAGGGACGGGCCACCCAACAAGATGAGTTGGTAAGGCAACTACAAGCCAAAGTAAGTTCTACCAAAAACATGATTGTAGATATAACATTGTTCCAATCTCAGGCATTGGAAGTGAGAAAGGAACTGGAAGTAGCACAACAAAACCTTCTCACTAAGGTTGAAACTGTCCAAGATCATTTTCAGGTGATAGATCAAGCATTAAATAACATTTGTTTAAGAGAGAGAGAAGCTATTGTTGCTCGAAATACCTTCCAAGAAGTAGTTGTGTCATTAGCAAGAGAAGGAGTATCTATGGTTTCCAGGTTGTCTGTTTCGGAATAGACCAGAGGTAATATAATACTAAAGACCTGGGAATCTGGCATAGTCGAAGGCAAGAAAATGGCTAAGGAAGTGAAGGAGTTTTGTGAAGAGGCTTTCCACTTAGTCAACCAAGAATCATTAGGCCTTGATAAAGAAGATAGCTCTGGAGTACTGGGACAGATTGACATAACAAAACATCAACTTGACATTAAGACAAATATGGAAGAGGCCCAGGCCGAAATCTCACAGATAAAACAGGTTGATATTATTCAGATAAATAGATGGCTAGTGAATCCTAGTTTGCAATTACAGTCTATAGTTTTAGAAGATAGACAAATGGAAGAAAGATTGCCTCAATTGGAAAATAAATTATATATATTTTTAGGCTAATAATTTAACAGAGCTCTCTAGGCTGGTGGCGCAATTTGTGAGCAGATGCATCAAATGTATTGAGCAAGGAAAAGGTAGCACCGCTGAAAACAAATGAGGTGACTTATGCACGTTATTTGTTTTGGAGCTGGAGAACTAGAGAGAAAAATGCCTCTGCTAACATAATGAGGAGACCAACAGAAATGCAAGCGAAACGTTTCAGATTTCATATTATGTAAATTTACTATTTTAGAAATAGAAGAATTCCAACTGCTTAAGGTTGAGAAATTTTTGTATAAATACATATTTCAAAGAATGAAAACATGTTGCTTCTTGCTGTATTGTAACTGAGAAAACTCATTCTTTGTGGGTATTAATACAAGTGCAGATAGAGATTCCAAATTTTGTGTTGTTTGAGTTATGTGCTCTCTTTGTGTTTCACATCTTCTGTTATGTTTAAGTTACTTCTGAATAAGTGACTAAGTAGCACAACAAAGCCTTCTCACTAAGGTTGAAATTGTCCAAGATCATTTTCGGGTGATAGATCAAGCATTAAATAACATTTGTTTAAGAGAGAGAGAAGTTATTACTGCCTGGACTACCTTCCAAGAAGCAGTTGTGTTGTCAGCAAGAGAAGTAGTAGCTATGGTTTCGAGGTTGTCTGTTTTGGAACATAGCAGAGGTGATATAATACTAAAGACCTGGGTATCTAGTATAGATGAAGGCAGACAAGGATGATTTTAGGGGCTAAATTTCTCTCATGGGCTAATTTTCCATGGTTTTTCCAAAATGAGATTCCCTATTTTAAAAATGATTCACCCAAATGCTATAGAATAAAATTATTTTACCTTAAAAATCGTCAAAATTTTATAAAAACTGTATAAAATACTTAGAAATTTGAATATTTTTACAAAACTATTGCCAAACATGTATAGTTGACATATGAAGGATTAGTAAGATTTGCCAAGGTTTCTACATTTTAAAATAAATTTCCATCCTTAAAATCATCCCTAAAGGCAGGAAAATGGCTAAGGAAGTGAAGGAGTTTTGTGAAGAGCCTTTCCACTCACTCAACAAAGAATCATTAGGCCTTGATAAAGAATATAGCTCTGGAGTACTGGGATAGATTGACATAAAATTACATCAACTTCACATTAAGACAAATATGGAAGAGGCTCAGGCCGAAATCTCACAGATAAAACAGGTTGATATTATTCAGATAAATAGATGGCTAGTGAAGCCTAGTCTGCAATTACTGTCTATAGTTTCAGAAGATAGACGAATGGAAGAAAGATTGCCTCAATTGCAAAAGAAATTATATATTTTTGAGGCTTTTAATTTAACAGAGCCCTCCAGGTTGGTGGAGCAATTTGTGAGCAGATGCATCAAATGTATTGAGCAAGGAAAAGGTAGCACCGCTGGAAACAAATGAGGTAACTTATGCACGTTATCTGTTTCAGAGCTGGAGAACTAGAGAGAAAAACGCCTCTGCCAGCATAATGAGGAGACCAATAGAAATGCAAGCAAAATGTTTCATATTTCGTATTATGTAAATTTACTATTTTAGAAATAGAAGAATTCCAACCGCTTAAGGTTGAGAACTTTTTGTATAAATACATATTTCAAAGAATGAAAAAAGGTTGCTTCTTGTCATATTGTAACTGAGAAAACTCATTCTTTGTGGGTATTAGTACAAGTGCAGACAAAGATTCCAAATTTTGTGTTGTTTGAGTTATGTGCCCTCTTTGTGTTTCATATCTTCTGTTCTCTTTAAGTTACTACTGAACAAGCGAATGATTACAATTTAGTACAACATCTACTGTGATTACATTTCATTTAGTATTTGATTAGCAAGCAGTTTTTCCTCTGTATTTGCTATCAACAAATACAAGACCTTCCTATTATTTTGATCACTATATCTTATATCCTTTCAGGAGTACATTCTACATTTTCTTCTACTATAAACAAGGTAAGACTCTTCTGTCATTGATGCCTTAGTTTGTTTAATAGTTTTGTAATTTTCTTCTCTCTCAATTTGATAAATTGACTCAGACGACGAGTTACGACCTCTGTTCTCTTCAGATATCAATTTCATTTGAGGATTTAAATCTTACACAAATAACGGAAGAAAAAGAACCTTTAAAACCAACTTTCCTTAATTCTTGATGTCTGACATTATTCTTTGAGCCTTAAGTTTAATCTCAAGAACAACATCTTTTTGGCACCGTTGCTAGGGACGGAGAAACAAAGCTATTTTTCCCTGGGAGAATGACATGGTAAGTTTCTTTCTTTGATAGTGAACAATATTAAGGCTATTTAAAAATTTCACTTGATGACCCCACCACTAATAAACTGGCATTCAGTCAAAGGAATACTAGAAAAAACCCTAACGATAAGCAGACCACGCATGTGTCTGACCCTGAAATTTTTTTAAAACCAAGGGGATACCTTAAGCAGACCACTACTTCTACAAGTAAGGTTTATCAACCCAAACCTACATAATCTAATGCTAAGGTTCCATCTGAACAGTTAACTCCACAAGAAGGTTCCACCCAAATCTATTTCGGAGAAACATTGGCTAATAGGGTTGAAGTCGAAATCGTAAACACTGAGTTGGTTTTACCCGAGATAAAGACTGAAACCGATTCAATTTCCTCCTTTTCTAATAAAGGCAAAAGACCCATCTCGATACCTTCTTTGATTGATATTCCATCAGTCCCTGAAATAAAATTTCCAGCTTCTCGAAGTTTTGAAGAATATATCTTACCCTCTAATTCAACCCCTGTAGGTTCTACCGTTTATATATCCTGCAAGTCCTAAGAACCTATCCCTCATCTCTCTTTCCCCCCCTTTTCCAATTTTCTGTCTCTTGGTGATCAATTCCCAGAACCCCTTTCACTTCATCCCAAAGTAGCCCAAAAGTCACTACGCATCTTTAAAAATCCTCTCTATAATCTCCAAGTTTCATCCCCTAGATTATCAATGGTTGTTGTTGGAGGAGGTGGTGGCAGAGGTGGAGGAGGATTTTGTGGTGGAGGTGGAGGAGGAATTGGTGCTGGAGGGGGAGGAGGAGGTGGTCAAGGACCACCCCTACCTCTTATAATTTTTTCTAAAGTAGCCGCTAGGTATGCTCCTTTAGTCCTGCCAGTTCCTCTCCACGATTTACCCAAAAACTATATAAAAAGTCTGCCAAAGTTCACAGGAGAGGGAGACTTAACGACCACTGAAGATGTAAATTTTTTTGATCAATTTTCCGATATCCTAGGCCTTGAGTGATCCAAAAATGAAGTATTACTGATAAATTTGCAAGTTAGTTTACTGTACTTTTTGCATCGGATCGTTAAGAATGCGAAATACATAAACTTATTATCTTGTTTGCAGAATATCAATTGTGACTTTTACTTGATTCTTATTAATGAATAAAGAGATCAACCATTAATATCCATGCTGCAAATGAAGAGAATATAACAACAAAACAGAAAGAGAAATAGAGACAAGAGGTTGATAACGGAGTTCGCCAATCGTTGGCTACATCTCCAGGCCCACTTCCAAGTGGAGGACCTCTTTATTGCTCTTTAAAATGCTCAAAGTTCTCTTACAATTCTCTTTGCTGTTACATTACATGCTCCATGTCTACTATGCAAGACCGACTTTCTTAGATTCACACATGCACCATCAAACTCTTCTAAAAAACATGGCAAAATTGGTGCCTCTCAAATCATGAGAAAATACCAAAATTTACAAACTACCCCTTCAAAACTCCGCATCAAAAAGTATTCTACAAGCTTCAAAAATCTTGGTTCTTATATTTTTCAAGGCTCATATGAGGAATCCCAACTTCCCTCAAGATGTGGCCTCTTTCTGGGATCAAATCCCCCTTCAAATGGCCTCAAAATCCTTAAAAAACCAATTTATGGGCATAAAATTAGGCAAAAATCCATTATGTATAGTTTAAAAACCACTTTTAATTAAAAATACACATAGTAGCCCCTTTGGGCTATGCACACGCCCCTTTAGTTCGATCATATGGTGATCATATGGCCAAGTGCTAGCCCAAAGGGCTAAGCACTGGCCTTGGATAAGCTCCAGCCCCTGGTCTTTAGGCGCGTTCCATGGGACCTCCATTTAAAAGAATATTCTCCGTGAGATTTGGAAGGAGATAGCCCCTGGTTTCATTGCATACGTAATATAACTATGGGCTAGGGCTTAGCCCCAACCCTTTTTCCACCCACTTAGCATTACATTACAATTTAAATAAAATTAAACTTGTTACATTTAACAAGTAATACGTGTGGCGCATTGGTGTTAGGGCTCTCCTCAAAGCGCTTTTCTTGCTTTGTTGGTCATGGGTTCAAAACCCATGGACTTCAAATTTTTTGAAACTTGCCACAACTACTAACTGGGTGCCACGTGGCTGCCCATGCCTGGGCCACGTGGCACCACCACATTTGACCAAAAATTGCCATGTGTCCAATTCTAATTGGATCTGCCATCTACATCTGCCCAGTCAATTGCTGCCACTTGTCACACTGCCATTGGTCCAAGTCTGCATCATGAGGTGTCATTGGTGATGTCATGCTATCGTCATGCTGACATCAACATTGACTTTTTTTCCAGTCCTTTGACTTTTTTAGCTGTTTGAGAAAATGTTCAGAGTACGATAACTCTCGCATACAACGTCTATTTGAGAAAGTAAATATACTACTGGAATCGGCGTGACTAGACAGTCGCAATGGAATTGGTTTCATCCAATTCTGAGAACTTTTATTTTTGAGCATTTTCTAAGCCTAGGGAGCCTCCTGGATCATTCCTCCCCACTTTGAAAGATTTTGGACCACCAAAAGTCTACTTTTACTCAGGTAAGAAGTGAGGGTACTACCTCCCCACTTTGTCCTGTATCATCCATCCTCTCTGCTGGGATGATGATCACCTGAATAATCACGAAAAACATGAAAACTGAGATAACATTGTTTATCAAAGTAATCATTCATTTATCGCACAATAATCTACATTCTTTGTCACACATTTCAGCCATAAACCACTGAACAACAACAAACTAATCAACAATACTGAGTATGCAAATGAAAATGAAAAAACATGCTTCCCCTTTTGAACAGGAATAGTAATCAAGTTATGCAACTGAACCTTATGTTGTACCTCCGGTGACACTTCATGACTGTTTGAAACATATGGAATCATATCATGTTTAGCATCATGAACTTCCTGTTTTGTGACAGACATAAGTGTTAAACCTTTGCTTGCATTTACCATTCTTTTTAACTGCTTTGTAGCTGCAAAAGATCTGTTAGTTTTCATGTGATGAGCACGGACAATGTACTCTTTCCCATCTTTCTTGAAGCAATATTTATTTTCCTCCTTGTAGAATATGGATTTCCTATCATAAAGGCATGGGATTCCCAAGACAATCCCACATATGTCCAGTGGCACTATATCAATCTCTACTTCATCAACATAATGAGAAGTGATTGCAAACTTGATTTTACATTGCTTGGTTACTTGTAAATTGTTATCACCACATATCCATCCCAATGGATATGGTTTAGGATGTGACTTAGTTTCAAGTCCCAATTTATTTACAACATCTTCACTAATTAGATTGGATTGTGATCCACTGTCTACAAGAGTATCAACTTTAACATTATGTGTTATAACCCTTATGTGGAAAAGTTCATTCCTTTTACACTCATCATTTACATCAACTGAACTAGAAGAGCTAGTACTTGCAACATAATTTATACCTCGGATTCCCATAGCTACAACTTGTGTCTCATCACCGAAATCTAATCCAAGATACACTTGAATTGTCACAGTTGTGGTATTCTTCCTTCCTTGATTGACATACTTCTTTGGCTTCATGTCAAGATGCAAGACCCAACAACGATCTTCATCATGGCCTACTTTCTTGCAATGCTTGCAAGTAGGCTTCTCCTTTCTTGTTGTGGCTGTCTTCTTCTCTTTCCTTTTCCCTGCATCCTTTCTTT
>JZKD02S0016250.1:153877-176575 GCA_000966675.3 Picea glauca
TAGTTTCATCATCAACAATCTTTTGTATCCTGCAATAGACTTCTAATTGTCTCACCCAATTATCTAGCTTTTCTGCATCTAATTCACCATCATAAGTGGGTAATTGAAACTTTACTTCTAACTTTAATAACGACATATCAGAAGAATGGTGAGTTTTTTGCTTATCCTTGGAGGAATGTACACTTGATTCATTATTAGATGATGAGGATGAAGGAGAAGAAGGTTTCGAAGGTCGACCACCTCCAACTCCTCCTTCTACTCTTACCGAAGATTCACCTTCTTCAACTTTTGGATTCCTTCGCTGACCTCTTTCATGGTAAAGATCCTCTACCATGGCTTGCATCAATTTAAAGGCCTAGAAGAAATCATCTTCAGATTTGAAGGGACCCAATTTCCATGGCGAAGACATCTCTTGCTTATGCGGTCGCCTTTGAATCTCTGTGTCAAGAGCCTCAAGTTGGCCTTCTCCTCGCTTGAGTTTGCTCTCGTGAGAATCCAATGCTTTCAATTCATGTCAAACCTTCAAAACCAAATGCTCTAATACCATAAACGTGATCCAAAAACGAAGGTATTACTGATAAATTTGCAAGTTAGTTTACTGTACTTTTTGCATCGGATCGTTAAGAATGCGAAATACATAAACTTATTATCTTGTTTGCGAAATATCAAATGTGACTTTTACTTGATTCTTATTAATGAATAAAGATATCATCCATTAATATCCATGCTGCAAATGAAGATAATAGAACAACAAAACAGAAAGAGAAATAGAGACAAGAGGTTGATAATGGAGTTCACCAATCGTTGGCTATGTCTTCAGGCCCGCTTCCAAGTGGAGGACCTCTTTATTGCTCTTTAAAAATTCTCTTTGATGTCACATTACATGCTCCATGTCTGCTGTGCAAGACCTCCTTGCTCAGATTCATGCATGTACCATCAAACTCTTCTAAAAAACATGGCAAAATTGCCTCTCAAATCATGAGAAGAGACCAAAATTTACAAACTGCCCCTTCAAAACCCTGCATCAAAAAGTCTCCTACAAGCTTCAAAAATCCTGGTTCTTCTGTTTTTCAAGGCTCAAATGAGGAATCCCAACTTCCCTCAAGATCTGGTCTCTTTCTGGAATCAAATCCCCCTTCAAATGGCCTCAAAATCCTCAAAAAACAATTTTTTGGGCATAAAATCAGGCAAAAATCCATTCTGTATAGTTTAAAAACCACTTTTAATTAAAAATACACAAAGTAGCCCCATTGTGCTATGCGCATGCCCCTTTAGTTAGGTCATATGGTGACCATATGGCCAAGCTCTAGCCTTGGATAATCTCCAACCCCTGGTCTTTAGGCACATTCCATGGGACCTCCGTTTGAAAGAATATACTCCGCGCCCGCTTTGGAAGGAGATAGCCCCCGATTTCATTGCATACGTAATATAACTATGGTCTGGGGCTTAGCCCCAACCCTTTTTCCACCCACTTAACATTACATTACAATTTAAATAACATTAAACTTATTACATTTAACAAGTAATACGTGTGGCGCGTTGGTGTTAGGGCTCTCCTCAAAGCGCTTTGCTTGCTTTGTTGGTCACGAGTTCAAAACCCATGGACTTAAAATTTTTTGAAACTTTCCACAACTGCTGACTGGGTGCCACGTGGCTGCCCATGCCTGGGCCATGTGGCACCACCACATTTGACCAAAAATTGTCATGTGTCCAATTCTAATTGGATCTGCCATCTACATTTGCCCAGTCAACTGCTGCCACTTGTCACACTGCCATTGGTCCAAGTCTGCATCATGAGGTTTCACTGATGATGTCATGCTATTGTCGTGCTGACGTCAACATTGACTTTTTACCAGTCCTTTGACGTTTTTAGCTGTTTGAGAAAACAGTCAGAGTACGATAACTCTCACATACATTGTCTGTTTGAGAAAGTAAATATACTACCGGAATCAGCACGATGAGTTGGTTGCAATGGAATTGGTTTCATCCAATTATGAGAACTTTGATTTTTGAGCATTTTCTGAGCCTAGGGAGCCTCCTAGATCATTGAGCATGAGGATGTTTATTCGAGACTCCTAGTTAAAACTTTCAAAGGACAGGTGATGACCTGGTTCCGAGGGCTACCAACAGGTTCTATAAGAACATACRACGAGTTAGAAAATGCCTTTCTTAGAMAATGGGGAGAGAGGAAGGATCACCTTTATTATTTAACCGAGTTCAGAGCTTTAAGAAAGAAAAATTCAGAAATAGTTCTCGAATTCACTCAGAGATTTAATAAATTGTATAACAAAATTCCAGCTGAGGTTAAACCTTCCCAACCTGCAGCAAAGGTGACTTTCACAGAAGATTTCAAGCTTGACTTTGCCTTACTATTGAGGGAAAGGAGATCTGCAGACCTTACAAGAATGCAGGATGATGCTATAGAAATCGAGTCAAATATGATGGGATCGGGAAAGTTGAAAGCTAAAACCGAAACGTGAAATAAAGAGACCAAATGATTCAGAGAACAAGAAGGACCTTCCCGATCTGGAAGGTCAAAAGAAGACAAAATAGATGATATGGAAAATATAATCAAAGAATTATCAAATAAAATATTGAGGATGGAGTTGGACCAATCTAAAATGGATCAGTTCATTAGAAAAGATTTCAGAGGAAATTCCAACCCTCAAGCGCAACAAAGACAGAGAAAAAATGAAGATCAAAATATTCAGACCCCCTTTAAAAACGAAAATTTTATAGGAGGAGATGACATGCGAAACTTCGAGGAGTTAGAGGAAGACATGAATAATCTTAGCGATGACGATCAAGAACCTCATTTGATGAGGAAAGATTATGAAAGGTCCTTAGGCGTAGAATACATGTTTAATGATGGTAGCATAAATATACAAAAGATTCTTCTTATCAAGGAATCACCGATAATATAATGGCCAAGCTTCAACATAAGTATAATTTAAGGCCTAAAGATAAAAATGTCACAAATGCCCAACCGAAGAAGATCTTGACAAGAAGTAAAACAAGTGAGGTAGATTAATCATCAGCTGAAACATAGACTACCAAAACGAAAGCAGTTGAAACACAGACTGCCAAAACGAAAGCAGCTGAAATACAAACTGCCAACACGAAAGAAGCTGAAACGAAAGCGAAACAAACTAACAGATCATATAAAAAGGAGATAGAAATCCCAGCCAGAGAAGCTGAAAGGACAATAGGAAGTTTCAATCTAGAAAACAAAATTAATAAAATCAAGATCCCTGTACCTCTGGTTGAACTGGAAAAAAACCCTACATATAGAAAACAAATTGCCAAAATGATCAATTTCTCAGATATTGAAAGTTAGGTGGATGTTATAAATTTAGAAGATGATAAATCAACTATAATGTTTGGTCTACATTTTGAGAATGCTAGAGATTTTGTCGCTCCTTTCTATATTACGCTGACTGTCCATGATCATCTGCTCCATAATTGCATGTTAGATTCTGGAGCCTCCCACAATGTGATGCCCAAAGATATTATGGAAAAACTGGGCCTTGAAATTACCAGACCATACAGAGATTTGTATTCTTTTGATTCAAGAAAAGTTAAATATATGGTTATGATTAAAGATTTAGTGGTTAATCTTGCACAGATTACCGTGAAAAGTATTCTTATTGATGTGGTTTTTGTTGATATCCCTGCAAAATATGGTATGTTTTTATCCAGGCTTTGGGGCGCCAAGTTTGGAGGATATCTTTAACTCGACATGACATACACTACAATCCCGATCTTCGGTGGATAGTTTACTCGCCTGTAAAGAGAAACAAGGTTGGCATATACCATAAGTGACCCGCATAATCCAAATAGTTACCCTGTATATGTCACCGATCAGGATTTAGGAAACTGTATATTATCTCTCTCGATGATTTAGAGGAATGTATAAAAGAAAATTGTACAGAAAAATAAAAGATAGAAAAAAAAAATGTAAATAGTGTTGGAGTTTGGAAAATGTATTTCTATGGTGCTTCATATTGTGAAGGAGCAGGAGCTGGAGTGTTGTTTGTGGCACCCAGAGATGAGTTCATTATTCTCTTTTCCTATAGATTACAGTGGGACATCGATTATACTAATAATGTGTGTGAATATGAAGCCTTGGTTTTAGAATTAGAAGCTACCAGAAAGTTAAAGATTGAAAATCTGGTAGTTTATGGTGATGTGGAATTGATCATGAAACAAATAAAGCAAGAGTACCAGGACAAACACCCAAGGTTGAGGTCCTACATAAATTGTGCCTGGGATCTGATTGAGAATTTTTTCTCATCATTTAATAACCACCATATTCTTATAATGGAGAATCAACAAGCAAATTCATTGGCCAAAGCAACCACAACGTTTGTACCTCCTACTGTCCTCAAAATAAAGTATCATATAGAAATGAGGCACATACCCTCCATACCAAATAATGTTCAAAACTGGCAAGTCTTTGAAGATGATGAGAAAATCATGTAATTCCTAGAAATGGTGGACGAATTTTATGAAACGCATATTGATAAGGAAAATCAAAATGACCCTGCTTGGATTATGCAGGAAGGTGAAGATCCCCAGGAGTTCCAGGATAAGATCTCTAATCACCGCATGTTGGTATTGAAAAATAATCAGATCCCTAAAGGTCTGATTCTTTTGGAAAGATTATTCGATCATGATGATATTCCCTTAAAGTCTACTTTGTAGCCTCAGCTTGAAGAGGTTGAAGATTGTAACATAGGCACTAAGGAAGCTCCTAAGATGGTAAGGATATCTAAATACCAACCCCCTGAAATGAAAGGAAAATATGATGAGTTATTCAAGCAATACAAGGATGTTTTCACCTGATCTTATGATGAATTAAGAACTTATGACACCATCGTAATTGAACACAAAATCCCCTTAAAATAGGGCGTTAAACCTTTCAGGTAGAAGCTCAAACAGATAAACCCCATACCACTGCCTGTGATAGAAAATGAGGTGAAAAAGATCCTAGATGCGAAGATCATTGTTCCACTCAAGTATTCCGAGTGGGTGAATCTGGTTCCGATTAGGAAGAAAAATGGTGAAATCAGACTATGTAGATTTCATAAATTTAAACAGATCATCTCTCAAGAATAATTATCCATTACCTAAAATGGATCACGTATTGGAAAAATTGGTCGGAGCAAATAGAATGTCTATGATTGATGAATTTTCAGGCTATAATCAAATTGCAGTCCACGAGTATGACAAAGAAAAAACTCCATTCACTACCCAATGGGGTACCTTTATGTATGACAAAATTCCATTCGGTTTGATGAACGCGAGAGCCATGTTCGAACGAGATATGGACATCACCTTTGTTGGCGAAAGAGATAAGTTCATGGTGATCTATCTTTATGATCTAACAATATTTTCTAAATCTGATGCAAAACACCTGGTGCACCTCAAAGAGACGTTTGAGAAATGTCGAAAATTCAGTTTGTCTTTGATTCCCAAGAAATCTCATTTTTCTATGCAGGAAGGTAAAATCTTGGGCCACATAGTATCTAGAGATGGAATTAAAATCGACCTAAAAAGGGTTGAAGTTATAGATACAATAAATATTCCTAGGAATAAAAAGGAGATTCAATCATTTTTAGGAAAAAATATTTTTTTAAGAAGATTTATCCCAAACTTCGTTGAAATTGTAAAATTGATTACATATATGCTCAAGAAGGACAATGAAGTTAAATGGACAACCGAATTCAAAGCGTCATTTGAACATATCAAGAAATTTATAGGCGAAGCACCAGTGCTGGCCAGTCCAAATTCTACGAAGGAATTCTTGATTTTCTCATTTTCCTTCGAACACACTATCACGGCCGTGCTCTTACAAAAGAACGATGAAGGTTTTGAGCAACCAATAACATTCTTTAGTAAAAGTCTCAGAGATGCTGAACTAAGATATGATATATTAGAAAAACAAGCATATGAAATGGTGAAATCTCTCAAAGATTTCAGAACTTATGTGCTCCATTCTAAGGTAACCGCCTATGTACCAACCAACATTGTCAAGAACATATTAGTTCAGCCAGATATTGACATAAAAAGAGGCAAATGGTTAGCCAAGATTCAAGAATTTGACCTAGAAGTAAAACCGACCAAACTGGTCAAAGGTCAGGGTTTGGCTAAATTACTATCTGAATCAAATTTCCGGACACTTCGGAGAAATAACTTACAATCCTACGAAGAGCTTCTAGATATCAAAGAGTTCAATGACCATATACCTACGACTCAAATCCAATAGAAATTCTCTTGTTCGGATTGGTATAAAGACATAGTTTCCTACCTTCTCACTCTGCAGTGCATGAGTGGTATGACTCCTTCCAAAGCTAGAACGTTGAAGTTGCACGTAGTAAAATATTGTATCATGGAAAGTCAACTATATTGGAAGGATCCTTTAGGTTTCTTACTAAGTTGTCTAGTAGAATCTGAAAAGGAGAGGGTAATAAACGAATTCCACGAAGGACTGTCTAGAGGGCATCATGCATGGAGAGAAACGACATATAAAATCCCGAGAGCTGGATATTATTGGCCAAAACTATTTAATATGTGAACGCTAAAGTCAAAGACTGTAACCCCTGTCAACTATTTTTAGGCAAACAAAATATTCTCGCATTACCTTTGGTCCCAGTCAAAATAGAAGCTCCATTTCAACAATGGGGTCTAGATTTCATCGGTGAAATACATCCACATTCAAGTGAAAAACATAAGTGGATTTTGATCGCTACTGACTATTTCACCAAATGGGTAGAGGCTATTACGACGTGAAACACAACAGATATAGTGGTGATTGGTTTCTTGGAGGAAAACATTTTGTCAAGATTTGGCTGTCCTCGAAAGATAGTTACTGATAATGCCCAAGATTTCAAGTCCATGGATTTGGTAAGTTTATGTTAGAAGTACAACATTATACTAGGGCATTCCACAACCTATTATCCTCAGGGCAATGGGTTAGCCGAATCCTTGAACAAGAGTCTAATCACCATAATTAAAAAAGTGCTGATTGAAAATAAGAAAGCCTATCATGTACATTTGAAATATGCTTTGTGGGATAATCAGATAGGCACTAAGAGATCAATTAGAATGTCCCCTTTTCAAATGTTATACGGTACCGATGTTGTTCTCCCCATCAATCTTTCTCTGCTCGTAATGAAAATATGGCAAGATGCCAAGGAATAGCCAAATCACATCACCAGGAGAATAAATCAATTGATTGAAGTACAACAAAATAGGGCTAAAGTAGATGAGAAGCTCAAGAAATATCAAGATAACATGAAATCCTTGTTTGACCAAAACGCTAAAAATAGGGAATTCCTTCCCTGGTGACCTAGTTTTAAAGTGGGATGCTAGGAAGGAAGACTCAAGAAAACACAACAAATTCGACCATATCTGGTGTGGACCCTTCAAAATCACAACTTCCGAAGGGAAGAACTTATTTTTATTGGAGAATCTGGATGGAAAAATCCTTAATGCCCCTATCAACGGGCGCTACCTAAAGCATTTTATGCAATAAACAGTTTCCAAACTCTCACTGTATATACTTGTTTGATTTCTTTACTTTGATTCATGGTTTTTTATTTCTTTGGTAAGTTGCTACTTTCATTGTAAATACATACATGTTTGTTGTTTTCAAAAAGGGAAAATAGGAAAATAAAAAAAACCCAGGCGATAGTTACTATTTCTTTTGAGAAGTATCTGACAACTCTCATGCTTATTCTTATCGTGGGATACTGGCTGATAGTCGAAATATTAGAAAAACATTTCAGAATAGCGATATGCTCCCAAAACAGGTTATAAATAAATAGTCGACTTAGTTGAAAATATGAAGAAATTTTAAGGTATGAGCTTCTAAAAGCTACTGAACCAAGTTGAAGTTTTCAGGGGAATCTAGCTAAATCTGAAAGAAGTTTCATTCATAGAAATATTGTCACCTAATCAACGATAAGAGGAATATGAGAATTATAGACCAATCTTAAAAATTTTCTGTGATGTTTAATAAATAAATAAATAAAATTTAATTAAAATAAAATTAAATAAAAATGAAATACAAATAAAAGAGCTTAAGGAAATACGAGAATCACTGAAAAACTTATGTGAGATTGATCTTGTTCACAATAGAATTTTCGAATACTCTTACTGTTCCTATCTGCCCATCTTAAAGATTTTGTTCCCTTTGATTCTCATCTTCTCCCTTGGTCTACACAGAGAGAAGATTTCGCCTTAACTTTGAAAACTCACAAACATGTCTCAAAGTAGGCAAATATTTATACGCACCTCTTAATTTAACTGAGAAAAAGTATGTCTAGGTTAATCCTGACTACTTTAGCCTTTCTAACAGATTCAAACTAATTCATTTCACTCAAGGCGATCTCCTGAAAAGTAAAAATCCCCCATGAAAAAATTCCTTGTATGCGAAGGTGTCTTGAAGGTCGGAATAAAATTAACCCAGAGTAATCAAAGTGAGTTAACAGACCCCTGTTGCTAAATTATAAGAAGATATCATCCCTGGTATATGACATACAAATTTATTGCCCCCACTTCATGCTTATATATATATATAGGAAATTCATTAAATGATTGCCCTCATCTCAAGCATTTAAATGCAAGATTACAAAATGAAGTGGTGAAAGGAAATTCAATTTGGGAATTAGATAACTTCATCGGGGTACTGAACAAGCTCGCTGGTAGTGAAGCAATGTCTATGATATCTGCAAAGCTGTTATACATGTATTATAATGTACTCTGGTAGTTAGTCTTACTCTCAACAAGATTTACATTCTAAGCCAACTAAGGACTCCGTAATCGAATCATTAAAATCAATTTTCCTTGACACGAATAAGATCGAACATAGTCTAATACATAGGTTAAAGTTGTTTTGATTATCTTAAGCAAATCTGAATACATTTTTAGGAAATATAAGTTTCAAAAAGCCTAACTTAAAGTCATGATTTGATGTGTTTTGAAGGTTTTCTAAGTTACAGTTGAAACCCTCTTCTCAACGTGATCCTTTTCCGAAAAAGTTCCACAAAATGCAATAATGACTCCATTTACCCAATAAAGGTACTTGGTCTACTGTTCTTCATGACTCACAGGGAGACACGATCCCTAGATGGAGCCTATGTTGGAACATATATATTTTTCAAAACTTTAAACTTAGATAAATTTCATTCTTGTTTAAATAAGGATAAATGCCCACTTGCATATCACCATTGATGAAGTCTTCTGTTGAATCCAATGATTTGAAATGCTTAAAAGTTATGGATCCATCCACTCATTAAAAGGTCAAATCACTAAAGGCTACCTTTGAAATGTCGGGTTTCGGGGTTTCGCGATACTAACAGTCCAACATGTAAGAACTCCAAAGTCGTGATATACGAAATCACAAAACTGTATTAGGATTTAAAACTATGCTAATTAAATGATTAAAAGAAATTAATGTTAATTAATTATATCGTGATTTCGCGATTCAGGGATCTTGCCTCGAGCGACCACCAAAATTCCCGATATGAAAAATCGTGAAACCCTTGAAGTTAATCATGATTATTTAAAAAGTTAAACATGATTAATATTAATTAATCAATCAAAATTTCGCATTTCAGAGATCATAGCTTGAACCAATATGGGATAACCCGAGGTCCAAAAACCTGAAATGGATTAAGGTTAAACATGATTAATTAACACATTAAGCAATCTTGTCTCCTGTTAAGTTTACGTTGATTTTCAATATGGGTAAATTCAAATTTTATACATGCTTTTCCCAATCATGAAACATCGACCATTAATGGAATTAATAGTTGATCTAGGGAAATGATTTCAAATAAGATCCTGCTTTATCACCCAAATATTTTTATTAAGGGAATTAAACGCATTGTTAGTGAAGGTATACGCAAATTGATGCGCTTAAGGCAAAGAAGATTTTCTCATTTTTTACATTCACATTTTCACAGAGCTGGCTTAGCGAAATAATCAGTCTTCTACATTTTCTGTGACAGATAACAAAACTCTGAGACTTGATACCATGCCTCCATGAAAAGCAGCTAAAGCGACCGGTGAAATTTCAAGCCAGAATACAGATTCTCTTTCTGACACCTCACCTAGAAGCATAGACACCGTCAAATCCTAGACGCAAGTATTCAACATATTCAAATATGAATTGGTAAATTGCCCAGATGATTCAAGCGACAACAAGAAGGAGGACCTATCTACCAAATGCAAAATTGTTGCTCAGTCAGAGCTACATAAGATAGCGACAAGGCCTAGGCTCTTGCCCTACAATGATATGGTCGGTTGGGTGCTAGATCACATAGATATCCCAACCATAACTATTTTCAATTCGCAAAAGGTCTCAATTGGGTCTTTCAGGCTAGAACATCTACAGGTGATGTACAAATTGTCTTCGGTATCCAATTTCATTTACAATGCAAATTTCCTAGTAGACTTTATCAAGAAGGAATGTGACCAATACGGAAAAAACCTTCTCGATTTAGTTAAAGACTAGTATTCTCACCCTGATAAATTCAGAGCCGATTCCCATGGTATATACCTAGTTTTCATACTGAAACCTCACATAATGTACATAGCAATGATAATGTGTAGGCTCTACGGGAAGGAAAACAAAAACCATTTCTTTATACCGTGGGTACCTATTATGCACTCAGTAGCAGAGGGATACTCTTTTGACTGGGCAAAGATATTGTCGGACAGTTTGGTTCAAGAGATTGCAAGATATCAGTCACTAAGATCCAAAGGGAAACCGACCCAATTTTTCATGTCAGCTAATATTATGGACGCCGCCTGTTTCATGACGCCTTTTCCACTGATGGACTGGAGCTGGACTCCAAATAGTGCCAAACCCATACATATTTATCACTCGAGCTTTGGGAATAAAAGTCAAAAGACTTATTTTATGAGATCTGCAACTAGGTAGTGGTGTCGATGCACACCGCCATATATGGCTATCCACCTCCCATAATTTCAGACAAAATTGTGACTACCTGGGAAGAATAGAAGACTGGTACATTGAGGAACACTTCTCCTATATTAGGGTTTTTGGTTGTTCAGTTCCTCCATATGCTCTGCTGCAAGATTTACCAGACCGAATAGTGTGCCGAGAGGTTGCACGACAAACTGTGCTCGGTGGGATTAGTAAGGAGATCAAAATAGTACAGAAAAAGGTATGGCCCTCTTTTCCCCTGCAGATTGGTACATTTTCCTTACTGGATTCCGGTCACTCTAAAGTAGAGGCCGCAACCTTGAAAGAAATAAAGCTGGTCAACATTGAATTCAAGAAGCACGACCCACAGATGGTTGTGGGTAATCTCATGGCCAACTGCAATTTTAGAAGGCATGAACACGAATATTCTCCTCAAGACAAGATTTTTCGAGGAGTGAGATCCTATCCAGAGGTCTTGAGTCGGGTTCGTTCTCTGTCACCCGATAGAATGATTGATTTTTACGACTTCCAGAGGCACCGATGAAGTATCCTCCCTAAATTATTACAAGGAGGAACCCCAACATCTCTAGCTGTACAACAAATGAAGACCCTAATCTCAGAAGCAGTAGGTTCCAGTGGACATGGAACCCTAGAAATCCTAGAGAAGTCTGAGGTTTCGAATTAGGAAGGGGATACTATATTGACAGATATACCAAGAAGTCAAGATAAATATCAGGCATAGACACTTACAAAGGAGGGAGAAGAAGGGCCACTGTTTACAACAGATAAATCAACTGCAAACGCGACCGAAAAATAGTCATCCATTGAAATCGACATCCCCATCTAGTTCATCACACCGTTACAATTCACCAGAGGGAGCCCATGTGTAGAGGTAGTATTCATAGAGGACCTCACACCCATTTTGGTTGAAGAGTTTCCTCTTTCCAATTTATTTTTCAGCAAGAAAAGGAAGTCTGTGGTGAAGAGAGAAATACACCAAAATGAAGGTTTAGCTGTCAAAAGACACAGGGTGCTAATTGATGGAGAACCCTTGGAGGAGTTAGACTTTGTTGAAGAAGTATCAGGTTCACTGGGGGCTTTCGTAATAGCCAACCAGTTTTCAGTTGGAAATTTAAAATAATGACTCAAGCAGAAAGAGCTGCAAATAAGCCAATTGCAGAATCAAATGAAGACTGTAGAAAAGAATGTCTGGAGCGAGGTCAACAAGAGCTTCAAGGATATTAGAGACAGTGACAAATAGGAAATCCAACAACTCAAATCCAGCTCGAGGAGATGCACAAGAATATATAGGCGAGCCAGGGACGGGCCACCCAACATGATGAGTTGGTAAGGGAACTACAAGCTAATGTAAGTTCTACCGAAAACATGATTCTAGATATAACAGTGTTCCAAGTTCAAGCATTGGAAGTGTGAAAGGAACTAGAAGTAGCACAACAAATCCTTCTCACTAAGTTTGAAACTGTCCAAGATCATTTTTGGGTGATAGATCAAGCATTAAATAACATTTGTTTAAGAGAGAGAGAGAAGCTATTGCAACCTGGACTACCTTCCAAGAAGAAGTTGTGTCATCAACAAGAGAAGGAGTAGCTATGGCTTCCAGGTTGTCTATTTTGGAACTGACGAGAAGTGATATAATACTAAAGACCTGGGAATCTAGCATAGCTGAGGGCAGGAAAATGGCTAAGGAAGTGAAGGAGTTTTGTGAAGAGGCTTTCCACTCACTCAATAGAGAATCATTAGGCCTTGATAAAGAAGATAGCTCTAGAGTACTGGGATAGATTCACATAACAAAACATCAACTTGAGATTAAGACAAATATGGACGAGGCTCAGGCCGAAATCTCACAGATAAAACAGTCTGATGTTATTCAGATAAATAGATGGCTAGTGAAGCCTAGTCTATAGTTACAGTCTATAGTTTCAAAAGATAGATGAATGGAAGAAAGATTGCCTCAATTGGAAAATAAATTATATATTTTTGAGGCTAATAATTTAACAGAGCCCTCTAGGCTGGTGGCGCAATTTGTGAGCAGATGCATCAAATGTAGTGAGGAAGGAAAAGGTAGCACCGCTAGAAACAAATGAGGTAACTTATGCACGTTATCTGTTTTGGAGCTGAAGAACTAGAGATAAAAATGCCTATGCCATCATAATGAGGATACCAACATAAATGCAAGTGAAACATTTGACATTTCATATTATGTAAATTGATTATTTTAGAAATAGAAGAATTCCAACCACTTAAGGTTGAGAAAATTTTGTATAAATATGTATTTCAAAGAATGAAAATAGGCTTCTTCTTGCCGTATTGTAATTGAGAAAACTCATTCTTTGTGGGTATTAACACAAGTACAGACAAAGATTCCAAATTTTGTGCTGTTTGAGTTATGTGCCCTCTTTTTGTTTCATATCTTCTAATCTCTTTAAGTTACTCCTAAACAAGTGAATGGTTACAATTTAGTACAACATCTACTGTGATTACATTTCATTTAGTATTTGATTAGAAAACAATTTTTCCTTTGTATTTGCTATCAACAAATACAAGACCTGCCTTTTATTTGGATCACTATATATTATATCCTTTCAGTAGTACATTCTACATTTTCTTCTACTATAAACAAGGTAAGACTCTTCTGTCATTGATGCCTTAGTTTTTTTAATAGTTTTGTAATTTTATTCTCCTCTCTCAATTTGATAAATTGACTCAGACGACGAGATACTATTTAATAGTTTTGTAATTTTCTTCTCCTCTCTCAATTTGATAAATTGACTCAGACGACGAGATACAGCCTCTGTTCTATTCAGATATTAATTTCATTTGAATATTTAAGTCTTACACAACCAACAGAAGAAAAAAACACCTTTAAAACCAACTTTTCTTAATTCCTGATGCCTGACATTATTCTTTGAGCCTTAAGTTTAATCTCAGGAACATCATCTTTTTGGCGCCGTTGTCGAGGACGAAGAAACAAAGCTATTTTTCCTTGGGAGAACGGCATGGTAAGTTTCTTTCTTTGATAGTGAAAAAATATAGAATACAACATTAAGGCTATTTAAATTTTTTACTTGGTGAACCCACCACTAATAAACTGGAATTCAGTCGAAGGAATACCAGAAAAAACCCCGACGATAAGCAAACCCTGCCTGTGTCTGATCCTGAATTTTTTTTAAAACCAAAGGGATACCTTAATAAGACCACTACTTCTACATGTAAGGTTTATCAACCCAAACCTACATAGTCTAATTCTAAGGTTCCATTTGAACAGTTAACTCCGCAAGAAGGTTCCACCCAAATCTATTTCGGACAAACATCGACTGATAGAGTTGAAGCTGAAATCATAAGCCTCAAGTTGGTTTTACCTGAGATAAATACTGAAACTAATTCAATTGACTCCTTTTATAATAAAGGAAAAAGACCCATCTCGATACCTTCTTTGATTGATATTCGACCAGTCCCCGAAATAAAATTTCCATCTTCCCGAAGTTTTGAAGAATATATCTTACCCTCTGATTCAATCCCTGTAGGTTCTCCCGTTTATATATCCTGCAAGTCCGAAGAACCTATCCCTCATATCTCTTTTCCCCCATTTTCCAATTTTCTGTCTCCTGGCGATCAGTTCCCAGAACCCCTTTCGCTTCATCCTGAGGAAGCCCAAAATTCACTACACATCTTTGAAAATCCTCTCTATAATATCCAAGTTTCATCCCCTAGATTATTAATGGCTGCTACTGGAGGAGGTGGTGCCAGAGGTGGCGGAGGATTTGGTGGTGGAGGTGGAGGAGGAATTGGTACCAGAGGGGGAGGAGGAATCAGTCAAGGACCACGCCCACCTCCTAGAATTTTTGCTAAAGTAGTCGCTAGGTATCCTCCTTTAGTACTCCCAGTTCCTCTCCACAATTTACCCGAAAACTATATGAAAAGCCCGCCAATGTTCAAAGGAGAGGGAGAATTAACGACCATTGAACACATAAATGTTTTCGATCAATTTTCCAATATCCTGGGCCTTGAGCACGAGGATGTTTAGTTAAGACTCATAGTTCAAACTTTCGAAGGACAAGTGAGGACCTGGTTCCGAGGGCTACCAACAGTTTCTATAAGAACATATGATGAGTTAGAAAATGCCTTTCTCAGACAATGGGGAGAGAGGAAGGATCACCTTTATTGTTTAACCGATTTCAGAGCTTTAAGAAAGAAAAATTCAGAAATAGTTCTCAAATTCACTCAGAGATTTAATAAATTGTATAACAAAATTCCAGCTGAGGTTAAACCTTCCCAACCTACAACAAAGGTGACTTTCATCGGGGCTTTCGAGCCTTAATTTTCCTTACTATTGAGGGAAAGAAGATATGCATACCTTACAAGAATGAAGGACGATGCAATAGAAATCGAGTCAAATATGATGGCATCAGGAAAGTTGAAAGATAAAACTGAAACGGGAAATAAAAAGACCAAACGATTCAGAGAACAAGCAAGACCTTATGAATCTAGAAGGTCCGCGGAAGACAAAATAGACGATATGGAAAAAATAATCAATGGATTATCAAACAAAATCTCGAGGATGGATATGGACAAATCTAAAATGAATCAGTTCGTTAGAAACAATTTTAGAAGAAATCCTAACCCTCAAGCACAACAAAGACAGATAAAAAATGAAGATCAAAAGTTTCAGACCCCCTTTAAAAACTAAAATTTTATAGGAGGAGATGACATGCGAAACTTCGAGGAGTTAGAGGAAGACATGAATAATCTTAGCGATGATGATCAAGAACCTCATTTGACGAGGCGAGATTATGAAAGGTCCTTAGGCTCATAATACCTGTTTAATGATGGTTGCATAAATATTACAAAATATTCTTCTTATCAAGGAATTGCCGATAATATAATGGTCAAGCTTCAACAAAAGTATAATTTAAGGCCTAAAGATAAAAATGTCACAACTTCCCAACTGAAGAATATCTTGACGAGAAGTAAAACGAGTGAGGCAGCTCAATCATCAGTTGAAACAGAGACTACCAAAACGAAAGCAGTTGAAACACAGACTGCCAAAACGAAAGCAACTGAAATACAGATTGCCAACACGAAAGAAGATGAAACGAAAGTGACACAAACTAACAGATTAGATAAAAAGGAGATAGAAATCCCATCTAGAAAAGCCAAAAGGACAACATGGAGTTTCAATCTAGAAAACAAAATTAATAAAATCAAGATCCCTGTACCTCTGGTTGAACTGGAAAAAAACCCTACATATAGAAAACAAATTGCCAAAATGATCAATTTCTCAGATATTGAAAGTCAGGCGGATGTTATAAATTTAGAAGATGATAAACCGACTATAATTTTTGGTCTGCATTTTGAGAATGCCAGAGATTCTGTCACTCCTTTCTATATTACGCTAACTGTGCATGATCATCTAATCCATAATTACATGTTAGATTATGAATTCTCCCACAATGTGATTCCCAAAGCTATTATGGAAAAACCGGGCCTTGAAATTACTAGACCATACATGGATTTGTATTCTTTTGATTTGAGAAAAGTTAAATGTATGGGTATGATTAAAGATTTAGTTGTTAATCTTGCGCAGATTCCAGTGAAAAGTATTTTGATGGACATGATTGTTTGTGATATCCCTGCAAAATATGGTATGTTGTTATCTAGGTCTTGGGGTGCCAATCTTGGAGGATCTCTTCAAGTCGACATGACATACGCTACAATCCCGATCTTTGGCAGACAATTTACTCTCTTGTATAGAGAAACAAGGCTAGCATATAGCGTAAATGACCCACAGAATCCAAATAATTACCTTGTATATGTTGCCGATCAGGATTTAGGAAACTGTATATTATCTCTTGATGATGATTTAGAGGAATGTATAGAAGAAAATTGTACAGAAAAAGAAAAGATAGAAAAACACAATAAAAATGTAAATAGTGTTGGAGTTTGGAAAATGTATTTTGATGTTGCTTCATCTTGTGAAGGAGCAGGAGTTGAAGTGATGTTTGTGGCACCCAAAGATGAGTTCATTATTCCCTTTTCCTACAGATTACAATGGGACATCGCTTATACTAATAATGTATGTGAATTTGAAGCCCTGGTTTTAGGATTAGAAGCTGCCAAAAAGTTAAAGATTGAAAATCTGGTTGTTTATGGTGATGAGGAATTGATTGTGAAACAAATAAAGAGATAGTACCAGGACAAACACCCAAGGTTGATATCCTACAAATAATTTCCCTGGGATCTAATTGAGAATTTTTTCTCATCATTTAATATCCACCATATTTCTAGAATGAAGAATCAATAGGTAGATTCATTGGCCAAAGCAGTCGCAACGTTTGTACCTCCTACTGTCCTCAAACTAAAGTATCACATAGAAATGAGGCACATAACCCCCATACCAAATAATGTTCAACACTAGCAAGTCTTCGAAGATGATGAGCAAATCAAGTAACTCCTAGAAATGGTGGACGGATTTTTTGAAACGCATATTGATCAGGAAAATCAGAATGACCTTGCTTGGATTATGCAAGAAGGTGAAGATCCCCAAGAGTTCTAGGATAATATTGTTAATCACCACATATTGGTATTAAAAAATAATCATATCCCTAAAGGTCTGATTCCTTTGGAAATATTATTCGATCATGATGATATTCCCTTAAAGTCTACTTTGCAGCCTCAACCTGAAGAGGTTGAATATTGTAACATAGGCACTAAGGAAACTCCTAAGATGGTAAAGATATCTAGATACATTCCCCCTGAAATAAAAGGCAAATTTGTTGAGTTACTCAAGCAGTACAAGGATGTTTTTGCCTAATCTTATGATGAATTAAGAACTTATGACACCACCGTAATTGAACACAAAATCCCCTTAAAACAGGGCGTTAAACCTTTCAGGAAGAATCTCAGACAGATAAAACCCATACTACTGCCTATGATAGAAAAGGAGGTGAAAAATATACTAGATGCGAATATCATTGTTCCACTCAAGTATTTTGAGTGGGTGGCCAATCTGGTTCCAGTCAAGAAGAAAAACGGTGAAATCAGACTGCATGTAGATTTTATAAATTTAAACAAATCATTTCTCAAGGATAATTATCCATTACCTAAAATGGATCACGTATTGGAAAAAGTGGTCGGAGCAAATAGAATGTCTATGATTAATGGATTTTCAGGCTATAATCAAATTGCAGTCCATGACGATGCCAAAGAAAAAACTGTATTCACTATCTCATGGGGTACCTTTATGTATGACAAAATTCCATTCGGTTTGATGAAAGCGGGAGCCACGTTCCAATAAGGTATGGAAATCGCCTTTGTCGGTGAAAGATATAAGTTCGTAGTGATCTATATTAATTATTTAACAACATTTTCGAAATCTAATGCAGAGCACCTGGTGCACCTCAAACAGACGTTTGAGAAATGTCAAAAATTCGAGTTGTCTCTGAATACCAAGAAATCTCATTTTGATATGTAGGAAGGTAAACTCGTGGGCCACATAGTATCTAGAGATGGAATTAAAATCGACCCAAAAAGGGTTGAAGCTATAGCTACAATAAATATTCCTAGGAATAGAAAAGAGATTCAATAATTTTTAGGAAAAACTATTTTTTTAAGAAGATTTATCTCAAACTTCACTGAAATTGTAAAATTGATTACAGATATGCTCAAGATGGACAACCGAAGCCAAAGCGTCATTTGGACGTATTAAGAAAGTTATAGGCGAAGCGACAGTGCTAGCCAGCCCAGATTATACGGAGGAATTCTTGATTTTCTCATTTGCCTCCGAACACACTATCGCAACTGTGCTCTTACAAAAGAACGATGAAGGTTTTAAGCAACCAATAACATTCTTTAGTAAAAGTCTCAGAGATGCCGAACTAAGATATGATATATTAGAAAAATAAGCATATGAAATGGTAAAAGCTCTCAAATCTTTTAAAACTTATGTGCTCCATTCTAAGGTAATCGCCTATGTACCAACCAACGCTGTCAAGGACATATTAGTTCAGCCAGATAGTGACAGAAAAAGAGGCATATGGTTAGCTAAGATTCAATAATTTGACCTAGAAGTAAAATCGACCAAACTGGTCAAAGGACATGGTTTGGCTAAATTACTAGCCGAATCAAATTTCTAGGCACTTGGGATAAATCACTTACAATCCTACGAAGAGCTTCTAGATATCGAAGAGTTCAATGACCAGATACCTACAACTCAAATCTAGATATCTAAAGAAGTTTCAAATAGCCTAACTTAAAGTCATGATTTGATTTGTTTTGAAGGTTTTCTAAGTTACGGTTGAAACCCTCTTCTCAACGCGATCCTTTTCCAATTTTTTTTCACAAAATGCAATAATGACTCCATTTACCCAATAAAGGCACTTGGTCTATTGTTCTTTGCGACTCACAGGGAGAGATGATCCCTAGATGGAGCCTGTGTTGGAACATATATATTTTTCTAAACTTTAGACTTAGATAAGTTTCATTCTTGTTTAAATAAGGACAAACGTGCACTTGCATATCACTGTTGATGAAGTCTTTCGTTGAATCCAACGATCTAAAATCCTTAAAAGTTATGGATCCGCCCACTCGTTAAAAGGTTAAATCACTAAAGGCCACCTTCGAAATTTTGGGGTTTTGGGTTTCACGATACTAACAGTTCAACATGTAAGAACTCCAAAGTCCCTATATACGAAATCGCGAAACTGTCTTAAGATTTAAAACTATGTTAATTAAAGGATTAAAAACAACTAATGTTAATTAAAGGATTAAAAACAACTAATGTTAATTAATTATATTGCTATTTCACGATTCGGGGATCCTGCGTCGAGTGACCACCAAAAGTCCCGATATGTGAAATCACGAAACCCTTGAAGTTAATCGCGATTATTTAAAAAGTTAAACATGATTAATATTAATTAATCAATCGTGATTTCACGTTTCGGAGATCATAGCTTGAACCAATATGGGATAACCCGAGGTTCGAAAACCTGAAATGGATTAAGGTTAAACACGATTAATTAATAGGATAAACTTGATTTATTAACACATTAAACAATCTTATCTCCTGTTAAGTTTACATTGATTTGCAATTCGGGTAAATTCAAATTTATATATGCTTTTCCTGATCATGAAACATCGACCATTAATGGCATTAATAGTTGATCTAGGGAAATAATTTCAAATAAGATTTTGCTTTATCGCCCAATTTTTTTTTACTAAGGGAATTAAACGCATTGTCAGTGAAGGTATACGCAAATTGATGCTCTTAAGGCAAAAAGTTTTTTCTGATTTTTTACATTCGTGTTTTCACAGAGCTGGCTTAGCGAAATAATCAATCTTCTACATTTTTTGTGATAGATAATAGAAATCTGAGACCTGATACCATGCCTCCACGAAAAGCAACTAAAGTGACCGGTGAAAGTTCAAGCCAGAATACAGACGCTCTTTCCGACATCTCACCCAGAAGCATAGACACCGTCAAATCCTGGATGTAAGTATTCAAGATCTTACAATATGAATTGGTAAATTTCCCGGATGATTCAAGCGACAACGAGGAGGAACTATCTACCAAATACAAAATTGTTGCTCAGTCAGAGCTACATAAGATAGTAATAAGGTCTAGGATCTTTCCCTACAATGATATGGTCGGTTGGGCGTTGGACCATGTAGATATCCCAAACATAGCTATTTTCAATTCATAAAAGGTCGCAATTAGATATTTTAGGCTAGAACATCTACAGGTGATGTACAAATTGTCTTCGGTATCCAATTTCATTTACAAAAAATTTCCTAGTAGACTTCAACAAAAGGAATGCGACCAAGACGGAAAAAACCGTCCCGATTTAATTAAAGATTGGTATTCTCGCCCCAAGAAATTCAAAGCTGATTCCCATGGTATATACCCAGTTTCCACACTAGAACCTCACATAATGTACATATCAATGATTATGTGTAGGCTCTATGGGACGGAAAACAAAACCCATTTCTTTCTACCGTGGGTACCTATTATGCACTCAGTAGCAGAGGGATACTCTTTTGATTGGGCAACGATATTGTCAGACAATTTGGTTCAAGAGATTGCAAGATATTAGTCACTAAGAGCCAAAGGAAAACCGACCCAATTTTTCATCTTGGCTTATATTATGGACGCCATCTGTTTCAAGACGCCTTTTTCTCTGATGGACTAGAGCTGGACTCCAAATAGTGTCGAACCCATACATATTTATCATTTGAAGCTTTGGGAAGAAAAGGCAAAATACTTCTTTTATAAGATCTGCAACGGGGTAGTTGTGCCGATGCACACCACCATATATGGCTATCCACCTCCCTGAATTTCAGACAAAATTGTGACTAACCTTGGTAGAATAGCAGACTGGTACATCGAGGAACACTTCTCCTATATGAGGGTTTTTGGCTGTTCAGTTCCTCCATATGTTTTGCCACAATTTTTACCAGACCAACTAGTGTGCCCAGAGGTCGCACGACAAACTATGCTCGGTGGGATTAGTAAGGAGCTCAAAATAGTACAAAAAAAGGTATGGCCCTCTTTTCCCCTGCAAATTGGTAATTTTCCTTACTAGATTTTGATCACTCTAAAGTAGAGGCCGCAACCTTGGAAGAAATAAAGCTGGTCAACATTGAATTCAAGAATCATGACCCACAAAAGGTTGTGGGTAATCACATGGCCAACTGAAATTTGAAAATGTATGAACACGAAGATTCTCCGAGGAGCAAGATCCTATCCAGAGGTATTGAGTCAGTTTTGAGCTCTGTCACCCGATAAAATGATCGATTTTTACGACTTTCAGAGGCACCAAAGAAGTAGCCTCCCTAAAGTATTACAAGGAGGAACCCCGACGTCTCTAGCTGCACAACAAACAGAGACCCTAATCTTAGAAGAAGTAGGTTTGAGTGGACATGGAACCCAATAAATCCTAGAGAAGACTGAGGTTTCAACTCAGGAAGGGGATACTATATTGACAGATATACCAAGTAGTCAAGCTAAAGATCAAGAAAATAAACTGACAAAGGAGGGAGAAGAAGGGACATTGTTTACACCAGATAAATCAACTATAGACATGACCGAAAAACAGTCGTCCACCAAAATCAACAACCCCATCCAGTTCATCACATCGTTACAATTCACCAGAGGGAATCCAAATGCAGAGGTAGTATTCATAGAGGACCTCACATCCATTTCGGTTGAAGAGTTGCCTCCTTCCAATTTCTTTTTCAGCAAGAAAAGGAAGGTTGTGGTGAAGAGAGAAATACACCAAAAGGAAGGTTCAGTTGTCAAAAGACACAGGGTGCTAATTGATGGATAAGCCTTGGAGGAGGTAGACTTTGCTGAAGAAGTAGTAGGTTCACTGCGAGATTTTGCAACAACCAACCAGTTTTTAGTCGAAAATTTAAAAGAAAAGAAGACTATATGATCAAAATCTGGACCAAGGGTCAAATTTTAGCCCAAAAATAAATGCTCTCGGAATTACCTCAAAACGAACGAGAGCGTAGCCCTCATCATCACAAACCCAACGCAATTTGTTTCATCTCAAACAGACATCGGGAGCGAGAGGTATTGCGATCTGTTCGAATCGCCAAACAGGTAAAAAAATGAGTGCTGGCTGTGCAGTCCATACAATCCGTACAGATGCTGACTTGGCATGTCCGTACGATGATGTGGCACGTTCGTACGATGAGGCGATAGAAGTGATGTGGCAGATTCT
>JZKD02S0016250.1:177750-197531 GCA_000966675.3 Picea glauca
TTGGTAAGAAATGGTTGGATTTCTTGAGCAAGTAAGGCTTGCATTTTCTGTTGTAAATGCACTTTTCAGTGTTATTTGTGCATTTATGGGAAGCATGATAAGTTGCAACAGATTATCACAACTTGCATGATGCAAGTTGCATGTGAATGCAATTCATTTTGAAGGCATTTTTGCTGTTGCATAATTTCCCCAGGAGAATGTAAAAGATGGATATGATGTTCACTTGTTACTGCCATTTATCTTTTTCATATTCAGCTCTTATGTACCCACATGTTTTTGGGTTTTTGTACCTATGTTTGTACTGGAAGGAGAGTTGAAGAGTCATGCACATGCATTTGTTTTTGTGTGTATGAGTAAGTAGTGAATTGGTGATGGTTAATCATGAATGACTCATGATTGTAACATGATTGTGTATCATGTTTGTCGACTTGTCATTTTGGGAAGATTGAGGTGTTTCAAATGAGTCTCAACTGGTGTCGATGATTGTCTGACGACTATGTGTGTCGATCATGTTTTTCGACTTGTGTTTAGTCGATGGTGTTTGTTGACTTGTAAGTTGATTTTTTGAGTACACAAAGATGCAGGAAAACACCATGTGCTTTGATGAAGTACAAGATGCGACAATTTGTTTAAGAACAAAATATTTTGTTAGCATCATTTTCAGTCTTGTATAATTTGTTTTCAAGATTGATGGTTTTCTTGGCTTGTGACAAGATGTCGCAGGAAAGTTTTTGTAGCCATTGGAGAGTTGATTTTGTTGACGTCAAAGAGTTCGAAAGAGGGACTTGATTCTCAGTGGGAAGGTTGGCAGTCTTCCAAGCACAGAGAGAACAGTGGGTCAGCAGCAGCCAAAGAACAGTGGTTGAGGGACATAGCCAGTTGCAGTGCAAGGCATGTCAAAGTATTCAGGTGATTATCGAAAAGAATTTTCAAGTAGAATCAGTTGATATAACTTGAAAGCAGACAGATAATCATAAGATTTTGTGGGTCCAAAAACCTTTCAGTGGGAAGGTGTGATCAAAATCTGGACTAGGGGTCAAATTTTAGCCCAAAAATCAACGTTCTTAGAATTGCCTCAAAACGAACGAGAGCGTATCCCTCGTCATCACGAACCCAACGCAATTCGTTTCATATCAAACGGACGTCGGGAGCGAGAGATATCGCGATCTGTTCGAATTGCCAAACAGGTAAAAAAATGAGTGCTGAATGTGCAATCTGTACAGTCCGTACGGATGCTGACTTGGCATGTCCGTACAATGACATGGCATGTCCATACGCTGAGGTGACAGAAGTGACATGGCATATTTTGGTTGGTAGGTGTGGTCGAATCATTTGTCGACACGTGGCATGGTTTTGGCAATGGGTAAGGTGCCACATGGCCCAGTCACAGGCTGCCACGTGGCACCCCTTTATTGGTTTTGGTTTGTTAATCAAAATTTTGTGTAGTCGACCGGATTCAAACCGGTGACCTCTCCCTTTGGCAACACTTTGGTAGAGTGTGGGCTACCACTAGCCCACACGATGGTTCTTAATAAGCATATGCCTTTTAATATATTTAAGTTTGAACTATGTGTTAAATGGCAGGGGGTCGGGTCGGGGCTTAGCCCCGACCTGTGGTCATATCCATTGTTATGTGACTGTAAACATATATATATCGCATGGGGTTTTATATGTATAGCCCGCGGTTTTATGGTGTGCCATGTGACCCCATACGGAGAGCGCGGGGAGTTTATGCAAAYGGTTGGCATGGTTTTGAATGCGCTTGGTACTTGGCGCTTGGCCATTGGCCCGTTGAACATTAACCCTTTTAGCTTATAGACTGCGGTCATATCATGACCCTCACATGCACAGGTGCTTGGCGGTTAGGGGCTGGAGGCGCCTTAACCATCCTACGGTTTGCACCATTGGTGCGGTTGCGCCCAGTGCTGGGTTTTCACGCTTTATATTGCATGTGTGCCAGGTTCATTTCACAAGGGTGCGTTTTGTAGATGCAGAGAGAGCAAGCTTGAAGGAGGAAAATGGCAGGAGGCCTATCTTCCTCATTTCTTGGCCGATTGAGGTGCCGTAAAAGCCCAACTAGGGGTTTTTGGACATCCTGAATCCATTTGAACTATTATTAAGTCCATTTGAAGACTTCTTATGTAGGTTTTGCACCATTGAAGTTTCAGCAAGCTCTAGGGAGCTTGAAGCCCTCATTGATGGAGGACATGTTTTGGTGAGCCTATGTTTGTTTTCTGTGCATGAATAATCGTTTTTGGCTAATTGATATGCTCTGAACACATTGGGACATGTTTTAGAGGCTTTTGAGGACTTTTACAGGTGTTTTTTTTCCAAAGAGAAGCTCAATGAAGCGTATGGCCACATGTAGAAGAGGTCATGCCCGGATGATCCATGATCCGTTTTCAGAGTTCTATTAGTCATTTTTGGGGTTTTTATGTGTTCTGATCTCAATGGTATAGTCTGTTTTTCCATTGGAGTTGAGTAGCAGATTGTAAAATAACTTTTGAAAAATTAATCCCAGAGAGCCAAGTCCATTGATGGAGGCTCAAGGAGATGTAGCCCAGAGGGGGGTGAATTCCTTTATCATGTTGTGATTGTTCTGAGTTTGATGGTTTATTTTCTGCAAGTTATGATGATGTGTATTTATTTTAAGTAGATATTTAACCATTTAAAAGAACATTTTCTCACACATGAACATTTAAAGGAAGAAGCATAAACTTGACACATAATCTATCTTGCATATTTTAACACATGAAGCAAGGTCCTGTAAAGTTTATTTTTTAATGAAGTAGAGGGTGCTTGCATAGCATAACAAGTCAGCCTTCTATTTTCAGATCACTATAGAAAAGAATGTTTGGAGCAAGKTCAACAAGAGCTTCGAGCAGATTAGAGCCAACGACAAATAGGAAATCCAACAACTCAAATCCAGCCTCGAGGAGATGCACATGAATATACAGACGAGCCATGGATGGGCCATCCAACAGGATGAGTTGGTAAGGAAATTACAAGCGAAAGTAAGTTCTACTGAAAACATGATTGTAGATATAATAGTGTTCCAAGCTCAGGCATTGGAAGTGTGAAAGGAACTAGAAGTAGCACAACAAAGCCTTCTCACTATGGTTGAAACTGTCCAAGATCATTTTCAGGTGATAGATCAAGTATTAAATAACATTTGTTTAAGAGAGAGAGAAGCTATTGCTGCCCGGAATACCTTCCAAGAAGGAGTTGTTTTGTCAACAAGAGAAGGTGTAGCTATGGCTTCCAGGTTGCATGTTTCGGAACAGACCAGAGGTGATATATTACTAAAGACCTGGGAATCTAGCATAGCTGAAGGAAGGAAAATGGCTAAGGAAGTGAAGGAGTTTTGTGAAGAGGCTTTCCACTCACTCAAAAAAGAATCAATAGGCCTTGATAAAGAAGATAGCTCTGGAGTACTAGGACAAATTGACATAACATAACATCAACTTGACATTAAGACAAATATGGAAGAGGCTCATGCCAAAATCTCACAAATAAAACATGTTGATATTATTTAGATAAATAGATGGCTAGTTAAGCCTAGTCTACAATTACAGTCTATAGTTTCAGAAGATAGACAAATGGAAGAAAGATTGCCTCAATTGGAAAAAGAAATTATATAATTTTGAGGATAATAATTTAACAGAGCCCTCCAGGCTAGTGGCACAATTTGTGAGCAGATGCATCAAATGTATTGAGCAAGGAAAAGGTAGCACCACTGGAAACAAATGAGGTAAATTATGCACATTATCTGTTTCAGAGCTAGAGAACTAGAGAGAAAAATGCCTCTGCCGGCATAATGAGGACACCAACATAAATGCAAGCGAAATGTTTCAGATTTCATATTATGTAAATTTAATATTTTAGAAATAAAATAATTCCAACCGCTTAAGGTTGAGAACTTTTTGTATAAATACATATTTCAAAGAATGAAAACAGGTTTCTTCTTGTTGTATTGTAACTGAGAAAGCTCATTCTTTGTGGGTATTAATACAAGTGAAGACAAAGATTCCAAATTTATTTTTGTTTGAGTTATGTTCCCTCTCTGTATTTCATATCTTTTGTTCTCTTTAAGTTACTCCTAAACAAGTGAATGATTACAATTCATTACAACATCTACTGTGATTACATTTCATTTAGTATTTGATTAGCAAGCAATTTTTCCTCTATATTTTCTATCAACAAATACAAGACCTGCCTGTTATTTGGATCACTATATCTTATATCCTTTCAGGAGTACATTCTACATTTTCTTCTACTATAAACAAGGTAAGACTCTTCTGTCATCGATGCCTTAGTTTGTTTAATGGTTTTGTAATTTTCTTCTCCTCTCTCAATTTGATAAGTTGACTTAGACGAAGAGATACAATCTCTGTTCTATTCAGATATTAATTTCATTTGAGGATTTAACTCTTACACAACTAACGGAAGAAAAAGCACCTTTAAAACCAAATTTCATTAATTCCTGATGCATGACATTATTCTTTGAGCCTTAATTTTAATATCAGGAAGAACACTCCCTATGGATCGAGGTTTTCCCCACAGGGATCATATAAATATATAGTTGTTGTCTAAACGTTCTACACTTTGGAATTTTTTGTCGGAATCCGATGATATAAAGGTTGTAAGTAGAGTGATAGGATAGGAGAGGCTTTTGTTAAGGACCTAACCTCCCTAACCCTTTTTATATCAAGATTTGCTTCACCCCATGCGACTTGCTCATAAGGCCTTTTCCGTTTCCCCATGCATACTTGAAGTCCCTTTTTTGCAATTCCCAGAGCTAAAAAACATATTTTTACACATATACGTGCCC
Source organism: Picea glauca (assembly GCA_000966675.3). Lineage (NCBI taxonomy): Eukaryota > Viridiplantae > Streptophyta > Pinopsida > Pinales > Pinaceae > Picea > Picea glauca. The sequence continues at coordinate 182,582 of JZKD02S0016250.1, forward strand.
TAACAACTATATAACATGCATATATGTAGGTTTCACCATTACAAACCACGTACATTTTCCACATATACGTGCCCTAAAAACTATACAACATGCGTATACACAAGTTGCACCATTACAACTCACGTACATCGGGTTTTGTGCCAAAAATTAAAAAATGGTGTCTGGTTTCCATGTCACGTCACGGGATCCATGATCCTTGACCTTCCATATACTGGAAACATTCTGAATCAGCCCTTCAGTTCCATTTGAAGGCTATAAATGGGTCATATCCAAGTTTTGCAAAAGAGGAGAAGAATTCAACTTTGAGAGCAAAGTTACTCTGGAGAAATTATTCACTTCATATTGAGTCTACATCCCTTTTCCCTTTAAAGTCTAAACACATTGTTCAACCCCTAATATCTTCCATATTTAATGGAGAACCTCATTGTCTCTCTTATATGAGCTTGCGTTTGGTGGAATATTGAAGTGTTGGAGGCCCAACTGGAAGGGACTTAGTTTCACGATTCTGAATGTTCTGACACATAAGTTTGTCATTCATACACTTCTGTTGATTACAATTTAATAGAAATACTCTTTTCTTGTCCAATTATTGTCTTGCAAATATTTGAATTGTTATTCCATGGGCATATTTGTTATGAATATTGATGGATTATGCTATTATATGTGCTAACTTTATATATTATAAACCCTATGCTTGCGTTTCTTGGTTTTTGAGGACAAGTTGCAGGTATATAGATTTGAGTCAAGTACTCAACGATGGACTTCATAGAACATTTGGATGAGGTAGGATATTTATCTTGTTGTTGGTTACTTCTCTCTTACTACCATTCTTGGGCTGACCTAGGTTTAGATCTACTATGGTTTCCAACAAAACCCTAAAAAACTATTGCCCCCCATGGAAAACCAGAAGGTAGCGCAGTACATGGGGTGCACTGCGCAGTCTCACTCAAGATAGTTTTATGGGTGGATGCAACGCTCAGGTGCTTGCAACCTAGGAATGAGTGGGGATATGGAATTGAAGATTGTGATATTTATTTATTTACTATAAAATCCATCTATTATAAGTACTTTTTCATTCTTATTCATGCATGTAAAACAATCAGATCTAGCTACCTCATCAAACATTCATCTAAGATATAATAATTCACAAAAAATATATAGAAATGAATCATTCAAATAACACATAAATTGTCGTGGTTCACCCCCTCTCGGGCTACGTCCACAAAGATCTGGCTCTTGGGATATTTTATTATTATTCTGTCATCTATGGCATCACACACATTACAATTCTCCCTTAGTTGGGTCAAGATATTTAATGAGGTAGACTAGATCACACCAGGCTCCTCATCATGTGATCTAACCCTCAAGATCTACCTTCTTTGCTTTCTTTAGCTCAACAACTTACAAAACAACCTCAAAATTTATAGTCATTCTTACATTATAGAATTACAATCACAACAAACCCTATCCAACTCTTCAAACCCCAACCTAGACCTCCTAGGTACCTCTTTTTACTTATTTTTGGCTTATCATCCATTACATCCTCTTACCAAAACCCTAACCCTAGCATGGTTCGTTCTTCTTGCATGCGCGCCTCACATGCTTTCTTCCTTTGCATGTGCTTTACTTTGCACGTGCTGCTTTTCCTGCCAGCTGTATTTTCCTTATTTGCACTTTATTCTCCAAAATTAGCCTTTTCCCCAAAATGGGTCTGCACCCAACATGCCCCCAACACCGACATTGTGACTCATCTCGAGTCACTGCCTTAATCAAACATTTCTCACTGCTTATGCCATCGTGTCATACGTTTAAGTTATTCTCTAGAAATGTGCTCGAGCCTGACTGCTCCTTTCAGCCATGTTTTCCACTAGTTGCGTGGTAACTAGGTTTTGTAACAGTTCTCCCTCTTCTAGGCCTATCCACTCCATGTTCAGCTTTTTTGCATCGATCTCGACGACCATTTTCTCCGCCTTTTCTTGCAGGGGCTCCAACTGAGCCTTTCGCGCCATCTTCTAAGCTTGTAATGCCTTCTCTTTGGCTTGTAAATTCTTCATTTATGTGACCATATTGATTTTCTTAGACAGTGACATCATCCTATGTCGTTGTTTGACATCTGCCATTACTACATTCAATTTGTACTCCTTCCCCTGCATATCTTGTAATCTCCCATCCTCTAAAAGTTGTGTCCATAGCTAAGTGCTCTTCTTTAACAACTCTGTCATTCTGTGTATGTTCTGCACGATGTTCTCTGTAGAAGTTGTCACATCCTTCTCTCTTTACGCTCTGACTTCTGGAGGAGTCGTGAGAATTGCGTGCTCCTCCATTTATTTTATCTTTTCTTTATATTGTTCTAGAGTCCGCGCTATATATCTCATTTTCTCTTGCGATGAGGCTGCCTGTACTCCTTCATTGTCTAAGATGGCTTGAAATACTACTTGAATTTGGTTCTCCATCTCATCCACCTTAAGCCGCGCCATATTTTTCTCCTACCCTTTCTGGCTAAGTGCCTCCTTCAGTGAGGTGTTGTATTGCTGCGCCAATTGTAAGTTCGTCGCATTAGACCTTGCTCTAGACTGAATCTCTTGCGTGATGCTCACTTGTAATTTATACATAGCTTTAGTTGGAATCTTGGGCAATGCCAAGTCCAACATCTCAATGTCTTTCAGGGGCCTCTGTGTTGTCTCCTCATCCATAAAAAACATCTCAGTAGTGATTATAAAATTTATGCTCCCATGCATCGTGATCTACACTATCTCTCCAACCGGTGCCCCTTCTTTATATGACGTTTGTCTTTTGTTGTTTTTGTTCTACCCTGATCCTCAACTGCTCCAGTGCAATTTTCACTTCTTTTATTTGCTCCAAAATTGAAGCCTTGTGATTTTCGATTTTTTCCACACCTCAGATAGTCGATCTTCGACTCTCATGGCTATCAACTCCACATCATCTACCATCAATTATGTTTCCATTGGTTTCTTGTGGGCCTTGGCCTTCTTTCTAGAGCCACTTGCTTGCTCCCCTGTTCTCTTCTTTGGGCCTCGGATGACTCAGAAGCTTCTAGAATCTATGTATCCATGCCTGTATCCTTCCCTTCTCCTTCTTCCATGGACATTTCTTGTGCCTTTGTTTTCATTTCTTCTGCGCGCACTTGTCTTGTCACTCTTGTTGCCTACTTCGTGTGCGATAGTCCCTGTGTAGAACCACATTGTGATTTCTTATTTGTCTCGGTTTTCTTATGTATGGGACTACTTCCCCCTTCTTGTCCTTGTGAAATATTGTTCTCTTTGCTTGCATATTTTGTGCATGTCTGCTGCGTAGGGAATATTCTGTCTTGCTTCTTAGTTTGTCCTCCTGGCACCGTATTTGGGATTGTTGGCATTCTCCACTCCTAGAGCCATTCTTGGACCTCCATCTGGATGTTTTGCATTGTCATGCAGTACTTCAACTGCAAACACTCCTTGGATGGATCCCTCTTTGCTTTTAGCCGCATACTATGGCGAGATGCTTGAAAATTTGTTATTTGTGCAAACTCCTAGATGGTTTCTGTGGGAATCCTCCACGTATTTGCTAACCCATTATGGATCTCCGTTAGGTATAACACAAATACACCATTGTTAAGTTTCTTTTTCTTGGGATCTATTGTGTTGTGAAGAGATTTGTAGCGCGCTGCACCACATTTTCCTATCCTTGGCAGGAGCAGACTGTATGCAGGTTCTTTCCATCCCATGAGTGAAATGAGGATGAGTAACCACGAATAGTGGAACTAAAATCCCCAGTATTGTGTGCCATTGCAATCCTCTAGAAATGAATTTAGTAGATATGGGGCCAACTCATCGAGGTCCCCTTCGTGCATTGTGTCGCAACTGCTACTACTCTTGCACTTGCGTATTAACTTGCAACCTAAAATTCGTGTTGCAAATCATGTCACCAGATCATTCATGTCACTGATCCTGATTCCCCTATTACCCCTCTCCATGCCATATTTATCTTTGATTTCATCCTAAATGGATTTTGCCTTAGTTTTATCCTCCATGTATTGTTCTGAATTCTCCCCATCCATGGGTAGCCCTGTGATTGTTGCAATGAGATCAACATTAATAGGAACTAGCCTATCCATACATAAGATTCCTTTGTGCACCCATGCTAACAACTACTTTACACATTCATTAATGTGTTTACTGCGCCCAAAGTGCGGTATATCCAATACGTTCATTATTCTTGTATTGTACGGCCCCAAGATCCACTACGTAGGCTCCAATAGTGGCACACCTAATGGGCCTTTTCCCCTGCTCTCTAGGTAACTCTGTACTGCCAAGTCCAGGAACTTTACTGTGTCAGACATGTCATGGTCGGAGTATTTGATTCCATCGACTCCTCCTACCATTTCGTCATCAGCCTTCACACCTTCGGGGATTTTTGGCATTACTATGGCTAGTTCATTCTATGTGTATTGTACGCTCTATGCAATGCTTTCTACTCGTGCCTTCTTTTTCCCTTATAGGGGTGATACCCCAACTGCTGCTATATTCCGATGCCCTGTTCTATGTTGTTCTTCTGGTTCTAGGCCATGTTGATTCGAACCCATGGCATGTTCTTCTTGTTGCATCCCTTTTCCCCTGGATGTGTCGAATTTCGTTCTTTCGATGTCCTCTTTTGATTGCTTGACCTCCTGTGCGGGGTTTTTCTCCTCCTCTACATGCATCGCAGTTGGCTCATACTCTGGTGTGTAGATTTCATCCACATCCACAACTATTGGCATCTCATGTGTTCCGGTTTGTGGCACTCGGGTACTAATCTATGTTTTTCATCTCCCTCTGCTTGACGCTCCAAATCTTAGTGGTGACATGTTGATGAAATCCAGACTACAAACATATAAATTGCCAGGTGCTATCACAAATTCTCATTCTCTTACTCTACCACTTGACTCTATATTCTACTCTTAGAAAATAATACACTGAGTTGCTTTCCCCCCTTTTTCCGACTTTATAGCGAGACAAAGAAGTGACAGCTATGTCGCACTAACATTTGTCACATTTTCACTTTTTGTTGTGTTTCCTGGGCATTGTGCCTTTCTACCCATTAATTGCTCTCCTGCGCATAGTGTTTTCAATCACTACTTTTCTTGTAGCGCACTATTTATTCTACCAGTTCTATTCTATCAAAACCTTCCATTCCTGCCGATCTGTTTGTAGTTTTATCCCCTTTTTACTTTTTATGGATTTTCTTCTTTTTCTCCTTTTTATTTATTTTTCTCACTTTATCTCTTTTAACTTCTACTATAATACACTATGTACATATTTTCTTACCGCGTTGTAACTTTCTAAGTACTAGGAGGTTGATTATCCTTGTACAGCTTTAGTCGAATCCCATTGATCATTCCTTTCAGTTATGTGCCTCCCAAATATTTCAACTATATAGATCCCCCATATGTGATAGTCTTCACTTCATATGGTCCCAACCAATGCATTCGAAATTTCCTTGGATGCTGAAGGAATTTATTATCCTATACCAAGACTAGGTCTCCCTCCTTGAAAATTTTCCTCTTGATATGTTTATCATGCCAAGATTTGTCTCTTGCTTTCTATACTTCTTGGTGAAATCCTGTTGGAATCCTATCTTCTTCCATATCCATCAGTCGACTTAGCCTTTCTTTTACTGCGCTTCATTCTGTCATGTTGGTAATTGTTACGACGAGCAGACTAGGTACCAAGACTTATAACAGTACCACTGCTTCTTGTCCATACAATAACCTGAATGGTGTTTGTCCTGTCAATTTTTTGCATGTATTCCTATATGCCCACAATATTGTTGGTATCTTCAAGTCCCAATCGTCCATATTAACATTGCAGATCTTTGTCAAGGCATTCTCTAGGATCTTATTAGAGGATTCCACTATTCCATTTACTTGAGGGTGATATGGTGTACTCTTTTGATGGTAGACTTAAAATTCCCCAGTCATAGCCTTGATAGTACTGTTGATAAAGTGATTACCTTGGTCACTCATCAAAATCCTTGGGCATACAAATCTAGTGATCACTTGATAAAACATAGAATGTGTTGTTTTCTCGGCACTGCAATATTTTATTGGTGCTACTTCTGCCCATCTTGTTAAGTATTCTATCACAGTAATGATATACCTTTCTTCTGACCTTTTTGTTGGTGGGTTAATTGGTCCCACAAAGTCTATTGCCCATTTGTCAAATACTTGCAAGGTTACTTATGGCCTTAGGGGCATCTCATGCATTCTATTAGGTTTACCAACCCTATGACATACATTAAATCACTGGAAATAATCATTAGCATCTTTGTGAATGGTCGAACACCATAGTCCTATGCGCAATACATTCTATGCGATATATTTTCCTACATAATGTCTTCCAATTATTCCCTCATGAGCCTCTGCCACAATTCTAGGTTCTTCATGTTCTAGGACACATCTTCTCAGAATGATGTATGCGCCCATATTTTATAACTGTCCTGCAATCAATTGATAGTATGCAACTCTGACTACCATATTTTTCTTTTGTGCAGTGTTAAAATCTTGTGGCGCAGTGTACTCAAGTATTCAATGATGTCAACAAAATATTCATCAACTACTTGGACTGAAAATAGTTGCACATCAGGGAAGTTGTTCTCTAAATTTGTAGGTTCCTCACCATTGGTGATTCTTGATAGGTGATCAGGTCCTGTATTCAACTTCCCTGGTTTGACTATCAATTCAAAATCAAATTCCTGAAACAACAGTAACCATCTATAGATCCTCCCCCCCAACACTGGTTTGTTGACTAGTTATTTGAGGGTTGAATGGAATGTAAACATTTTAAAGTGTTTTCCAAGTAAATAGTGTTTGAACTTCTAAAGTGAATATACCATTGCTATGCCTTATATTTCTGTAGTATTTTAATTATGCTCTGACTCTGATAGTTTTCTACTTGCAAATGTTATAGGATGGTCCAGTTCCCCTGCTCTCGGCTGCACCAGAATAGCTCCAAGTGCTATGGTTGATGCATCCAAATGCACATGAAATGTGTTTTCCCAATCTAGGAATACTAGAATAGGTGTTGTTACCGTATTCTCTTTCAAGGTGTCTAAACCTTGTTGACAATCCTCATTCCACTGGAATTTAGTATCCTTCTTTAATAGTTTCTCCATTGGCGCAATGATCTACACATACCATTTTATAAATTTTTTGTAGTAACCTGTATGTCCCAATGTTGCTCTTAACTTGCGCACTAATTTTGGTGGTGGTAAATTAACAATGACTGCAATCTTAGAAGGATCCACCAATATCCCTTTTTTACAAACTATATGTCCCAACAATATTCTAAAAGGTGTCCCAAAAATGCACTTCTTGATATTCAATGACATCTGACATTGCTTGCATCTTTCCAACATTAGCCTTAACACCTCTACATGATATTTCAATAGACTGCAGACTTTCCAATCATATAGATACACTTCCAAAAACTAATGTATGAACTCCTTGAAAGTAGCTATTACTACCCTTGAAAATATAGTTGGTGCATTCTTCATCCCAAAAGGCACAACTATATACTGGTAGGAGCCTCATTATGTGGAAAAAGTAGTCTTGTAGCTGTCTTCTGGAGATATATTGATCTGATGGTAACCTAGGAATCTATCTGTAAATGAGTATGCTTCCTGGCCTCCCACATTCTCTAAAACCTCATCCGTGAAAGGGGTGGTAAAAGGGTCATGTAGGAAAGCATCATTCAGTTTCCTCAGATCCACACAAATCCTTATTCCTCGTTTCTTTTTCTGCACTACCATAGGGATTATCCATTATGATTCTTCTACTGGTTCTATAATACCAACTTCCAACATTATGTCAATTTGTGCTTTCACTTTCTGCTTATATATTGGATTCAGTCTATAAGGTCATTGTCTGACAGATCTAGCCTCAAGTTTGAGCGGTATGTTCATCTCTCCTAGCTCTCCTACTATGCCTTTCATCTATGTAAAGGTTGTTGGGAACATGTCACTGTACTCACGCAACAACTCTGCTATTCTTTCTATTGTTTTTTCATCCCAGTAATCTCCAATGCTCGCCATTTTGGGATTATCAGTTGTCCCAATGTTGACTTTATTCACCTTGACTGGCACATCAAATACTTATGATTCCATGGATGAGCCTTCCACCTCTCTTTCTCATTCAATTTCTATAATTTGGATATTGTGTGGGTTATATTCATCTGGTGCTGCTTCCTGCACATGATAACATGACAATAGTTCTTTCATTGTCTGTCTATTTTGTTGTTGGTATTCTGTTATGAGTTCCACCTCTGGTTCCTGGATGAATATTACCCCTCTAATCTGCTTGAGTGCCTCTACGTAGTTCTTGGTCTATATACCATTTTTATGGAATTCATTCTAGTGTATGAATAAAGTGATTAGTATATTCATTTGGTGGTGTCATCGTCCATAGTGTTCTGAACTTCTCCAAATGTTCTACTGGTGACCCATGTCCATCATATCTCTGCATCATTTTCCTCTTCTGCTCTGCGTCTAATATGATGCAGAGTAGTCATTTTCATTGATACCAGTCCTTAAATGTTTCCTTTAGCACACCCCACCATCTTGAAGGTGTTTCCTTGATTGCTATGTCCAGGGATAATAGCCTCTGATTTTCTAACACCTCATCTTTGTATCTTGTCAGTAATTCTTCTAAATCGCCGATGCCATGGAAACTAGGAGGTTCTCTGATTTATATAACCACCCATATTACTGTGCAGTCTATTATTGCACACCTTCTTGTGGACACTTCATGTAATCTCTGCTGCCAATTATCCAACCATGTATCTGAATCTGAAGGACATGATGTGATGCTTCTCTAGCCAAGTACTCCATTTGCAGTTGGGTTAACATAATATTCTGTGCATGCTATGGTTTTGTACAACTAGTTTATCTCTTCTAAATCTAGACAAGTTGGTTCTACAAACCTTTCTCCTTCTGAAGGGTCTAATGGTGCAAAAACTCTGTATTCTCTTGACTTGAATGTTATATTTCTTGTCTTTAATTGATTATGGCCTGGTTATCAAATTCCCAATCCAGTTCAAGAAATGTTGGATAAGGTGTTGTACCATCTACTATTTCTATGATTTCAAAGTCTACCTTAGTGCACACCCCATCCAAGTCAATTGTGACTCCTTTAAGCCTTCCAATCGGCAAGACTCTATGTTGGTTTGCTAGCTTCAATTAAATAGGTCAATATCCTAATGTGGGATCTTCCATACATTTCTATGTCTTCTTGGGTAACACGTTTAATTTGGAGCCTAAATCCAGTATAATATCCCCCATGTTGAAATCTCCAATGTTGGCATTCAGTTTGAATTCTCTACTTGTCCTCCTCCTTGTATACAAATGATTAGCCATTTTCTGCTCAAGATTCCCCTCTACCTCTATGTTACATATTTATAACATATTTTGTAATAATTTAACAGATGATGGATCATTTAGTATCTTAACACAAGATGGCAGAAAATCCTTTATGGTACTTACTTGTTCGAAAGGTTGTGCTTCATTAGTGTGATCCAGCGATGAAGGCATCTCGTACATTGGTACGTCCTGAGTATGGTGCGCAGTTGATGTAGATGCAATATCTGGCTTCAAGAATTCTTGTCTAGCTTGCTTGAGTGTCTCCTTTTTGTTCTGCGCATCAAACTGCTTCTGTGGTTCGACATTCTTCTTCACCCATTGGTGTTGTGCTGGATCTTGTCTTATTGTGTTAGGTCTTGTTTTAGCTCCTCTGCGTGTGAATATGTTGATATTTCTTCCATCCTCTATATCTTTTGTAGATATCCACTATACATTCTGATTTTTTTGATTCCTCTTCTTCTAGATCTTCCCCAATAGTGGCGGACAATCTTCTGTGTCATGATCTGATGCGTGACAATACATACATGTCACAGGTGAAAGTGGACATTCTCGTGCATAGTGTCCTTGTTGTTGATAGTTATGACATACCACTGGTCCTCTGCCTCTTCCAAAGCCTCCTCTACCTCATCCTCCACCTTTGTAGCTAGCTCAATCTCCTCACGGTGCGTTGTACTGGGGTACCTAATTATACTGCGCGATATTATATTGTGGTTGCGCAATATTGTACTGTGGCTGCACAATGTTATATTTTTGTTGCAGAGTGTTATACCGCTGCTATGCAGTGGTATATGGGGTTGGTACTTGGTTAAATTGCGGTGTAGCTTTCCCTGTCATCATTTCTGCCTGCACCCTATAGGTGTATGTTGTTCTTTCCCTCATCAGATCCATTGTCCTGCAATCTTTGCCATCATGGCCCATTGACTTGCAAAAGTTGCAGTATGAACTCTAAGGCACTGTTTGGTATTTTTGCATCGTTGGACAATGATATGGATCATGCCCCTCTGTCTTATAGATATCACGCCATATTAATCATGTTGACAAAGGGTTTGGCAGTCTTGTTTCCATGTAGTGTATGAAAGTTGGGCATTCATTCTTATGGTGTCCTTCTGTCCTACATGTGGTACGCCAAAAAAAAATTATCTTTTTCCTTAACTCTATTATGGTTTAATTGACATGTTAGATTCTTCAACTCCTCCTTCAAATCCTCTATTGTTGGATCTTTCTTATGGTATTGGTTCTCTTCCAGTTGTAAGGTTTCCCGCAAAGCCTCTGCCTGAGTTTGAAACTTTTGTTGTCTCAAAGGGTATTTCAGGTGTGGTGGAAATGAATTCACAAATAAATGTCTATGATGCATATCTGTCATGACATACTTCATCTTTCCCTTCAATCGTTTGAATCTCTAGTAAATCTAGCAAACAAATTCTCCTGGTTTCTGTCTGCTCTATATCATCTCATTCATGTACTGATCCTCTGAACTAGGCTTCTGGAATTCATGTACTGATCCTCTGAACTAGGCTTCTACAATCATCCTTGTTCTTCTTGGTGGGTTGTTTACAACTAAGCTCATGTACCAATCTAGTGCGTGGTCTCTTAGCGTAATAGCTAGCTGTGCAAGTTTTGTATCCTCATCTGTGATCTGTTTTTCTTCCCAAATCTTCTCACAGATAAACAAGTGCTTCTTAGGTTCCTCATATGCCTCTCCTTTGAATTCTGGTAACTTGATGGTGGGATCATGTCCTTCCATCCTGAATGATGAACTACTACCTCTGCGCGGTGTAGATACTTGACTACTACTTCCTGAACTGACTCCTCCAATTACTACTCCTTGACTAGATGTACTTCTTGTTGTCTTCCTTACACTAAAATTCGGTTGTCTAAATGGTGGTTTTCTTATTGGTGTATTAATCGCACATGGGTTTATGGGTTCCACACTGACACTGACATGGATGGGAGTTCTACCTTCAGTTCTTGCCCTTGGACCGCCTGTCTTTCTTTCATATGTTGTGCATAGGATTTCCTCAATATACTCCATAGCACGAAGATTCTCTACCTGTTCTTCATCACTTTCCAAGCCCTCTCTCTCAACTATGGCTCTCTTCTTATTATTCATCTTATATTGGTAGGGTGCTCCATGATGTGTCTTTCCAGTTGTTTCCATTATCTTCTTGATCTGATCTTCCTCCATCATGATTGGGTACATGGATTCCTTCTTTCCCTTCTCCATTTCTCCTTCCATCCTTCCAACTCTAGTCATTTCTTTCCCCCTCCCCCCATGCACACAACGAATTTTAGTTGTCTGATGCCATTTTCATTACTCCTTTGTTATACAGTAAAATCTTGATGGAAGTATAGAATGGTATGATATACCTACCTCTAGGTCCCTTCAAGAACTATTGCTCTACTGCGCTATAAGACTTCACAGTATCTGTTGCAAATTCTATGATAACGCCTGCGACAATACTGTCTAGCCAGAAATCCACTACGCGCATGAATTTGTTGTCTACTTGTTGTAACTGCACGATCTCTACCTTGTGATATTTATTTATTTACTATAACATCCATCTATGCTAAGTACTCTATCATTCTTATTCATGCATGTAAAACAATCAGATCTAGCTACCTCATCAAACATTCATCTAAGATCTAATCATTAATAACAAAGCTATAACAATGAATCATTCACATAACACATAAGCTACCGTGGTTCACCCCCTCCTTGGCTACGTCCAAAAAGATATGGCTCCTAGGATATTTTACTATTGTTCTGTCATCTATGGTGCCGCGCACATTACAATTTTCCTTCAGTTGGATCAATATCTTTAATGAGGCGGACTAGATTACACTAGGCTACTAAGCCTGCGATCTAACCCTTAAGATCTACTTTCTTTGCTTTCTTTAGCTCAACAACTTACAAAACAACCTCACATTTTACAGTCATTCTTAAATTCTGGAATTACAATCACACTGAACCCTATACAACTCCTTGAACCCCTACCTAGACCTCTTAGGAACCTCTTTTTACTTATTTTTGGCTTATCATCCATTACATCCTCTTACCAAAAACCTAAACCTAGCATGGTTCGGTCTTCTTGCATGCACGCCTCACATGCTTTCCTCCATTGCATGCACTTTACTCTACACGTGCTGCTTTTCCTTATTTTCTCTTTATTCTCCAAAATTATCCTTTTCCCCAAAACAAGCCTGCACCCAACACTTGTCTTGTTAGCATGTTTGTTTATATAACATACTTGAGATTAGAGTTGATTTCTGTAGTCATTTACATCTATTGTGGTTTACCCCATGCCATAGAGTGATTTCCCTGGTAACAAAATTGGTGACCATACTAGGGAATGAATCTTCTTTTCGGGGTTTAGAGTGTTTTTCTCCTTCGATTGCTCTTATTTATCTTGATTTTCTTGTCGTTTGATTGCTTGACAACATTTTTTCACTTGGAGTCTGAGTTTCTTGGCCTTATCCTTAACCTAGAAGTGTTTCAATACATATACACAGGTTTTCAATTGACAGACGCGTACATACACGAGATGTCATTCTGCAAGGGGCATATATACACGATTTTCTCCTGAACAATCATGTACATCAACCTTCTTTTCTTGATTGTTGAGCTTGGTGTTTGTTAGGTAAGTTTTGATGGTTGTTGAGTCTTCTTGGGTCTCTGTCATGACTGTTAAGTACCCGCAGAGTGATAGGAAACCTTTCTTTGGTTGATTTTTTGGGCAATCTTTCTTCTCATCATTCTTGTTTCATTTGTTGTCCTTGCACCTTGGGCTGGGTGTTTGCTTCTTAATATCTTGATGGGTTTGTCTCTTTTTTCTTACAATAGGGTTTATATATCAAGTTGTGGTTCAATCCTTGCATTTTCATTTCCTTTATCTTGAAAATACAAAAATATACATTTTTCATAATGGAATTTGATCTTTTGGGTTTTTATCATTGATCTTGATACATGTATGAAAATATTGCATCTTATTTGAAATCGCATAATTGAATTGAAAATTGAATTTTAAAAAGCTTATCATTTATTGAGAATTGAAGTTAGGAATTTGCATTATATTCATATTCATTTCTTTTACTTGTTAAGTCATAACATCATCAGTTTCACGACCACATCTTTTGAGTAAACAAAGCCACTAAAAGTAACACTGGTAAATTTAAAATTGGTTAGAAATAATTTTATTTTTCAGGGTGCACAAACTAACTTAAGATTTAGAGCCTTGGAATAAGATTTTGTGAGTAAAATTCTTCAAGGCTATTAAACTCGACATATGTGTCTGACTAAGGGAGTGGTGAAATACATTGTATAATTGGTGACGTCAGGAGGCTCCGCTCACATTGGAGTTAAGCATGAGGTCGCACAAATTCGGTTGAGGAGATATCCCTCCATTACCTTATTAGTGTCAGAGATATTTTTGGGGATCTATTCGTATTTGGGGGTCTTGCTAGTACCTTTACCTCTATGAGAGGCAGTGCTTTCAAGATTTTGGGATTTTTTACTTTACCCATATGGTGGACCTGACTTACGACTGTTCATCTTCGCATCGGTTATATCGTGGTGTCTTAGTTTCTTGACATATGTAGCCACATAGGTTACTTGCAAGGGTTATTCTATAGGTACCCCGAGTCACATAAGGGTCATACAACACATAGTCTTTATGGAGTATTACCTCTCTGGGGGATCTAATCGATTGGTTGTTAGTCCCATGAGGGCCCTTATAAATGATTCTTATACCTACAATATTTTGAAGGGAGTCTCATGCCCCTCTTGGGCAAGGCATACCTACTTTAGGGAGGGAGGTCCCTTTTCAACCACTTTATCCTGTTTGTGTGAATTTGGTATTTTTGTTTACTTTGGTGTGCTCTCTGATTATTAGTTGGCCTTAGGATTTTATATTGCATCACGAGTCTTCATTGCTATAGTTAATGGATCCCCCGTGACTCCCTCAGTTAGCACTACCTATCCCATGGTCTTTTCTCATTCCATGGGGACGAGTGGTACATTAAATCATGATACTTAGTCAATACCTTGGGCCTCTAATAGTTTTTCTCATGGTATGCCATACATGTCTTTGCACTTTCCATCCTCTGTCTCGTCGCCTTATGTGGATCCTAGTTTTGGATCTGGAGGCATTATTCTTCCTTATTCTCACTTTTCATTTGGTGGGATTCATATCCCTTAACCAAGTATTATGGTAGGAGGTTGGAATCTTACTTTCTATGGATCCAATCCTAGCTTTAATTTTCTAGGAGAAATTGCTCAAATGGCTGGTCATTCTACTTATTACGTATCATCCATATATCCTTCTTCCCCTATGCCAGTTCCTACGAACGATTTTCCCATGGCGGACCTCTGTCTTTACTCTGGTGTTTCATCTGGGGGGATTCAGTTTTATATTATGGGAAGCCTCCTTCACAAAGTTCCTTCATCTGGGGGCAACATATATCCTCACCTAAGTAAGCCTTGCCATATTTCTTTCTCTTTGCAAGAGGCTTCATCGATGATGATGCCCTTAGAACCCTTTATGAATTAGTTTGGAGGAGGATA